>JAFBJQ010004084.1:0-148342 GCA_016785345.1 Trinectes maculatus | reverse complement strand
CGAGTGTAATGAGCATTTCCTTTAGATTTCTGATATCAACCGTGTAGACCCTGTGTTGTGAATAAATCTACGGTATTGCCACAATCCCGAACGCATCTGTGTCCGTGTGCATCTCCTTACCGGCTGCCGCTGCCCCCCTCCCCCCGCCATCCGTCCATTTCACATAAGTAAACACAAGGCAGAGTAGCCTAACTGTGCTGTGGAGGTGTTGGAGAGCCGGCAGGCGCGCTGAGAGACAGAGAGAGCGCTCACCAAATAGTTCCCGTGCGAAGTCTGCACGTATTTACGGGGCAAACCGCTTAAGCCGAAACAAGGAAGTTCACAGGAGATGTGTCGTAACCACGAAAACAACGTAACTCGCGACCGTCGTAACTCGAGGACCCCCTGTATATAATTTATAAAAATGATCTTAGTCAGTTTAAGGTCATTTCATTTGTCAATAAGCTCATTTCTAGTGACACAGGTAGGACGCGACAACACCTGTATACACTCACAGCTCCACAAAACAACAACGTCCAAAATGGTCCGATTGGCGAGGGCAGCTGCAAAACCCAAAACGATGCAGCCTAGATTACAACTTGTCTTAATTTGTGCCTTCCCTGGGAAACTAGCCCATTGTGTTCCAAATGGAAAACCAAACAAGCACCTCTGGCTAACCTGTCTCCTCCAGCCATTACCAGCACGTGATGCGTTTCACATCTGTCTCCCTCGCAGGCTACCCTCCTCTGCAGCCGGCCTCCTTCCAGCCCCAGTCAACCAGCCACAGAGGTACTGTAGCAGTTCATTATCGAGTTGCACTGCAAGCATCTGAAGGCCCTGGCAGCCAACCACATCAATGCAGAAAAACAAACCGGGCAAAGCTGTGAATAATTTGTCGCTTTAGACTTTGAGCAGAGTGGGAACTGGCTGTGTTTAGTTGGCGGTGGGGGTGTGGGCGGACGGTGGAAGGATTTGAGCTCCTCTGTGGGCACTGACCAGAACGTTTTTCCCAGGCACGCAAGACAAACATTGCATTTAGTGATGATGAAGGAAAGCGATCTCATCTTTAAAAAAAAAAAAAAAAGCTAAATATAATTAATAGATTTCCGTGTGTTAATTCACACGTATCCCGAGACTCGTGTATGAAGTAGCTATAAATATGGAGGTGTCGTCCCTTTGGCTCACAGCCCTGACAGCGAGAATTAACGCTTCCTCTGTTGTACCTGTAGTTCCGATTGCAGCAAAGGTGCCGTGGAATCCGATGCATCAACCTCCAGCTGAAACACCAGGTAAAAAAACTGAAAAAATACAGGCAGCAGTATAAATATAGTGCGTTCTGACATGAGGGCGTGTGACGATGTTTATGTGATGAATGAGACACTGACTGTCTTGTGTTTGGCTCCAGTTTCGGTCGACAACAGCGCCTTCGCAGATCCCTTCTCCTTCTCCGCGGGCCTCACGCAGCAGGCCTTCGCCGGAGACTTTGGCATCATCCGCTTTAACAGGGTCCTCGTCAACGATGGCGGACACTACAACACCCAAACAGGTACACAAACACACACACACACGCACACAATGCAGCTTTGACATGGAGATGAACAGACTTGAAGATGCCAGTGCAGTATCATCGACCTCATACAAACAGGGGCGTCGCCAGGAATTTTGGGGCCCATGACAAACAATCAATTCCCCCCCTCTCCCCACACACACACACCCACCTCCTGCACAGATATCATATATACTATATACTCTCCTATTTTTTGGGGCCCCTGTCAGGGGCCCTTGGAATCGTCCTAACTTTCCCCCCCTGTCAGCACGCTGACGACAAATGAACATTAATGTTGCTCCGTCTTCTGACCGAGCCAATAAAGCAAACGCCTGCTGACCTTTCTGCCTAATTGAACTCGTGCATCTAAAATCATTGAGCTGGGCAACATTTAATGTGCGATTACTCCATTTTCAGTTTTGAAGAACAGGGCCCAGTAGAATTCCTCCTGTGCCTCTATTCAACAATCATCACACTGGATTAATCCCACCTCGCCCCACCAATCCTCTTTTTTTCCTTGTCTTACTTCCACAGGGATCTTTACTGTACCAGTGGATGGCAGGTACCTGATTTCGGGCCTGTTAACTGCAAAGCAGGGCGACCACGTGGAGGCCGTCCTGTCAGTGTCGAACCGCAGCGTCCAGAAGCTGCAGAGCTCGGCGGGATCAGTGGCGGAGAGACACCGGGGCTCGGCCGGCGGCGACTGCGGCTGCGGCGGCTCAGTGTCCTTCAGTCTGATCCTGCCCCTGAGGAAAGGTGACCGCGTGGGTCTGGTCAGGACCAGAGGTCAGCTGGCCACCACTGAGGCCAGGGAGATCCTCTCCACCTACAGCGCCCTCTACCTGTATTCACAACAGGCCAAAAGATAGCTGGAGTTCTCACGGACACGGAACAAGGACTAGTTTGTTCCCAAACAGTTGGACGAGAGGAATCGATTTCACCGAGACGCCGTGACGCAGCGCTACGGTGTGAAGATCCTCAGTTATAAACTCAGTTATCAAGTCATAACGTTGCAATTTGTAAACCTCTTGCCTAAAGATACCGGAACATAAGAAGTAGGATTTGTTCCTAATATATTTGATTATGTTGCCTTTTGTGCCTATTGTGAATGTCTCGTGTAAAATATGTTTATAAATTAACATTAAAATTCATAAAATGAAAATGTTATTATAACAAAACCCTCTCGGAGACTCACTGATGACAGTCACAGCTTGATAAATCCCAGGTTAGCGTTTGGGCAGTTCGGCTTACTGTGTAATTTACACTGCAAAGGAAGAGAGCGATTAAATATTAATACAAGTTAGATAAAAAGATCGATGTGGAAAAGCACGAGATTCAGCCAGACCAGCTTTTATGAATGTTTCAAAGTCGGCCGGCTTCAGAAGCCGCCCTGAAAAGGACGCTGTTAGAACGCAGACAACCCATTTGGGTCATTACGTAAAGTGGGTGTGGATGAAAAAGAAATTTCCCTGCTACTCACTCCAGAGATTTAGAAAGTACCCCGCAGTGTATTTAACCTCCACTTCAGCCTCTGACAACACAGAGAAATACTTACTGTTCAGTTCAGCCAAGTAACATTTATTCTTCAATAAAACTGACATTTGATGACGTGAAGGTTCTAATCTGCTCTGCTCATGTACTGTTTCTTTAAAAAAAAATAAACCTCTGGGTAGATAGAGATTACGCAACTAACCTGTAGCAACAGTCGAGCTTTTTGACCCTGACTTCTAAAGGAATGACGAGCAAATACATGTGTTCAGTTAGAAACTTTATTCAATACAAATATGACCTCAAGCCACACTTTAGCTTTATTAGGCTTGTATTTATTTTTTCCTCTTACATTGGAGTTTCTTCTTTAAAACATAGTTTGAACCATTTTTTTCTATATAAATCAAACATAGCATATACTCAAGGTATCTCTGTTGGTCAGACACATTACGAGCTTTACCTCCAAAACGAACAAAGTCGTCAGTTTTCACAAAAGATCGTACAATTTAAAAGAAATAATAAAACAAAAGGCATTCGAAGACAGGAGAATGTGATAATCAGTATATGTACCAGACCATTTTCTGGAGCAAATGAGCAGTGCGAACAAATATGATCTACCATACGTCCAAGGATCATTGAGGATGAAGTGTGATTCTTCCACACAAGATGCTTTACTTTCATAGAAAGAATGGAATTCACTTTGTTAATCATAAGATATATTTATCTGACGTCACCAAACTCCATAGAGAACAAACGCAAACGCATCGAACCAAAACACGAATCTTAATAATCACAAAAACAACGGTGATACAGAAGATGCAGAATCGATTCAGCCAAATTATGATGTAGCTCTAATCTTCATTTGTGCTTTTTTTCATGAAATGGTTTTATCTGTCACGTCTCAGTCGTTTACCATTTTAAATCCTCTATAACAGATATAAACAAAGTATTACACGTGCACTGGAGGCGTGATCCGTGTCAGTGGGATGGCACATTTGCCCACAACTGTTTTCCTCAAACATGCAAACATAATGCCAGTGAAGCACATCAAAAGGCTTCCTGTATACAGTCAAGCATTTCCTGTTTATTTCCAAACAAGACCCCACAGCACTCCCTGTGGTCACCAGAGGCACAGTATCAGTCACGCGTGCGCAAGTACACGCACACAAGTGGCTCTAGTACAACTTTCTGCAAACAAACACCTTTTTTTTGTTTCCATTGCCATACCAACAAATACAAACACACCCATCAACAATTACCCATCAAATGACATTTCAGAAAGAATGATTTGCCCAATGTGTTACAAGGTCACTCAACACAAAACAAAGAGGTCAAACTAGAACTCTTGACCCTGCATTAATTGAATACTCTGGTCTACTGCTTATGCAGATCCATTAGGAAGCGGATGTGGGTGAGAGGTGTGCTGAGTTGTGATTCTGCGTCTCTGGGTGCAGCTTAGACAAAGTGCGTTGGATAAGTCTCGGCAAAACCACAGAGGGAACATAAGCAGAACGTACACGATCCCATCACCCCCAACATCAGCAGCACTCGATAGATCTGCACACGCACGCTCACACCATCACGGCAAGTCATCCTCGTGGCAACGTCACAAAAAGAAATCCTTCACTTGAAGCACCTCTGGATCTCCTCATTTCTACTGTTCCGATTCAAGTGTTATCGTTTACATTTATTCACATATTTTAATACTACAGCTGCAAAATCTGAGGCTTACTCAGGAATGTGTATGTGAATTACACTGGAAAACAAGGAATACAGGTCACTGTGGAAATGGGATAAGACGAAAAAAGGTTCATACAAGGCATAACAATTACTGATAAGTGCATGTTGTGACCAACCACACAAAATATCACAATTTTGTGATGCCTTTTTTTCCAGACAAGGCATCAGGATATAATTCAATAACTTAAACATATGAATTATCATAAATAATGACTGCATTGTTAACAAAACATACTTCATTCACCAGAGCTTGTATGAGATTATAAACATTAAAATAAGGTCAATATACCATCAGGCTGCTTCATTTTTCAAAGTACTTCTTGGCAAATGTACTAAATAACCCAGGAACAACTTCGAATATTGTCAAGAACAAACATGACTCCAGAGGTTGTTAGTTCTGCAGTCTGTCCAGAGTCTAGTGTAAGAAAAGAAAACTGAACACATAGTAGCTCTCCTATTTCTCTGTAGAAGGCCCCTAGATACTTAAGACTATGAATGAATAATAGTTGGTGTGGTCTCTTATTTTTCAGTTACAAACAACAGATAAACCCTCAGGATAAAGGCTGGATACCTGGGTCTGGACTAATGCAGCAGCCACAGCCACATGTTACCAACATGACAAATGTCCTGTGTTAACTGCCATTCCTGTTTTAATCAACAGTGCATCTATTTCTTCTTTGAATTATTTTGTTTCATTATGGAGTCCGGTGAAATGTGAAGAGTGAAAAAAAAACCTCACAGCTCAGACTCCAGTGCTAATGCGATGGATTGGGCTGCCTTCACATCATGAGGAAATACTTCTACTACTACTACTACTAACAATAACTTAGCCCATGATTAGACTCTTGTCCACCTGTGATGACATTTTTCACTCAGAGTTGTGTGTCTGATGCTAGGTAGGGAAGTTGGGGGTCCAGTCCACATTTTCCATGAGATGCCTGTAACTGCACAGTCGAGGCTCATGTTTACGTATACCTGTGTATTCATACGTGCTGGATCAGAGCAGTTCATCCGGGCTGATCTCTGGTATGGGCTGTCTCCAGTAGCAGAAAGAGCTGTATTCTGGCATGAGAAAGGCCTCGTTCTGCTCTTTGCTCAACAGAGGGAACACGTGCTCCACCAGCTCACTCAGCCTGCCATAGCTGTGAGAGCACAAATACACAATGAATACACAGTTCAGTCGAGAAACAAAACAAAATAAAGAGGTGACAGATGAAGATGCTCCAACACTCTGCAGAGCTGGGCTTCATGTTAAATCTCTGTGGTGTCTGTGCTGCAACTCAAACATCTTGTCCTACCTTTCTTGAATCATCAAAGTAAGAAAGACAACACAGGGTACATTTCTGTACTTACGACGACTTGTTTCCCTTGGTCTGTTCCTGGATCAGCTCTCCCTTGGGGTTAACCGTGAAGATCCTACACAGAGGAACTCCAACCTCCTTATAGGCAAACGCATCCTGTGTGGACACAGGACAAGGTTCAATCTGAGAAATACAGTATGTAAACACACTAGAAGACAATTAAATAAAAAAATTACACTGATTGCAGTTTTTTTTCCATTATACACATATAAATATATAAATACATACACACACACACACACACACATAAGGCCTTTAAAAGCCATTTGAAATGAGAACAGCCATTATGCAATTTGCAGAAAGTAGCTCACATACACAATACACACTGATACAAAGTGACATTAAGTGTGTTAATAACATTAACCACAGATATCCTGTTCATGTTCCGCTAATGCACGTAATGGCAGGCAATATTTCTTGACTGAAAGTTTTGTGGTCAAGAGAAGGACTCAGTGTGTGTGTTTTGTTTTATATGTTTTGGCAAGTGCGAGAGACAGACAGTGATTTGATGACTGATCCTCTGCTTCATCTGGGTGTTTGTGTTTGTGCAGCTGAAGATGAGATGCTGTGCCAGGCTTGAGGTCCCTTTCTCAAAGTCACAAGGGACAATAATCGTCAAGTAACCTCAGCTCAGGTTCAGTCCAACCCTGATTTCATGTGCTTATGAAATCATCTGCTAATTGATGGTCAAAATGTCGCAGCGCTCTCACAATACATCATGACTGCATGGACTTCTGGAAAGCGAAGCTCACTGACATGTAAAAGCGATTGCTTTAATGTCCTGAAGTCCGACATCTTCGAACATCTATTAACTCACATTAGTTCTATTCCCAAAGGCGGCGTAGAATGGCTGCTTGTTATGCTGGAACAGGTTCTTGATGTCTGTAAGGCATTCAATCTTGAAGATCTCTGGCTTCTTCTCGATAACCTCCCTGGAGGAAACAGTTTGATTAGTGACACATACAGTACGTGTCCTTACATTGGGGTTAAGAGTTAATATGACCAAATACATGTTTAGTTTCTCCAACCTCAATAGACTGCATGTTGCTTTTTTAACACACATAACAATAATATATTTTTCAAAATGTGCACAAAATGTCATGAATAAACACAGATTAAAGTTTAGGTGTTTCTTATGGTGAAGGTAAAAATGCTGGGATGGAAATTTGATCGTATCTAATGAAACTCAAATACAGGTACATTCAAATTCAACTAAACTATTAGCTGAACAGAAAGTCTTGCACAGCCCACAGGCAGAGAGGGAATCAACAGTAACTATGTTATGTCCATGAAAACGATTAGAGAACCTTTATGGGATAACAAGGCTTGTACTTTCCTGTTTGTGTGTGTTGTGTGCATATTTAAGCTTGTTGAGGTTCAACATATCCCATTGCAATTCAACAAATGTTGCAGAGCAGCATAAGATGCAAACAATGAATCAGTTACTGCAGTAAATCTTGTTTACCATGACAAATCCTTTTTACACTCAGCTAAAATATGCAATGAGGACAAAACTCCTTTTCAAGGTCACTCTAACACACACACACACACACACACACACACAAGCTTATTAAACAAAAGGAGAAACCTTGTTTTTTCCTGTTTGTGAAGAATCAAGTCACAGTTTTCATAACCAACTGTTTCAAGCAGGGAGCTGAAAGACAGCAGCAGGTAGCCATTTGATATGTACATACCTGTGGAAGGCAGAGAAGAGGCTGCTGGGAGACAGCATGAGAGGTCCTCTGGGCAGGATGGTGCCGCCATCATTAACCCACTGCAGGTACCCTCTTGTCATGTCCGCCATGCCAATAGCCCGAGCTGAGCAGTACAAGAACTTGTACCCATTTCTGCCAGTGGGTAGAAGAGTCCTCATTAATGGCTTTTTCAAATACACTTCAATATCATGACCATCATTAGCAACTACTAAGAATAGCACTTCAGTTAGATCAGTGATGCTGGCTGTGTTCACAAAGTGCAAAGGTCATATCAAATCAATGATAATGTCACTAAAGAAGGATGCTATTTATTTTTACTGCCCATGGTCACTATAGCCCATTAAACCGGTGAAACAGTGGTCTCTGTTTTGTTTTTGTTGTCTTGATGACCAAGCTCTTCAACACAGCTCAACCCAGACAAATCAACTCAAAAGAGATGAATAGGAATCAAATCCAGACAATGCCCAGCCATGCAGCAGTCCTCTAAACATTAATCAGTGTTGTTGTGTACTTACTCAGCCACTGAATGGTAAAGCTTGGCAATGCCTTGGTGGGTCCAGTCCTTCCCCAACTGTGGAAGGATCTGTCCAAACACATCTGACCTAAGACAAAACAGAGACATCTCAATATTAACAAACATACAGAATGAATCGCCATCTGCCTCATGATTCTGACAGCAGAGTAAAACATATAGCAGAGAGACACAGGGAGCATAAAGTTGATAAATTAACTGGCAAAAAGATTACATATCAAGCACAATAACTATTTAACCATGATAAACAGAGAACACAATGTTTCGACAATGACTGTTAATCCACTAATGAGGATTGGTGGTCCGTGGGGGGTGGGGTTCTGTGTCAACCTCAAATTATGACAGCACATGCTAACAGGCTGAGATGTAAATCAGCTCATTATAGCCCCTGTGCTCTTCGACCTGTTACCTGTTAGAGAAAGCCACATGTCACAGGTTGGCCTGAAGGGTCACAGAAATAATAATCTGGACCTGTTTGATGCTGAAGACCTAAAAAAAACCCTCAGAGCTGACATCAAAGAGGCAAAGGACTTTATTTTTGTCCCAAATGAGGCTGATATGGCTTACAGCTAATTAAAAGCTTAAAATAAGTAGAACTGCATATTTGCTTTGGGTAGGGACATGGATGTGTCGCTGGTGATACTTAGAAAGTTGCAAAAATGTATACTAAGTAAAAAATGTATCTACACATCTAATTTATGCTTGTGTCTTTCTCATCTAACAGCACATGGTGCAAGATTTTCACCGATCTGTGAAATTGTTAAGTGTTTATTCACCTGCTGGCCTCCATCTGCAGAAATCACATTAATCATCCCATCTGAAGCCTTACAGGTTTACGTTTCACAGTATGCAGGCAATTTATAAAAACTAAATTTAGATTTACTAAAAAAATATATAAGAGTGGAATGCGTCATATGTATCTCTGCAAGACTTGATCTAAAATTAGAACTCCACTATATATTACAAAAAGTGTAACAGCCTTCTACAAGAAACGGATATGATACATAAACGTGTATGATGTATGATCCCTCACTACTTTATGAAACAAAAACGCTTTAATGGTTCGGTACTATTACTTGACTCAGAGTATGTATAAAATTCAGCGCTTGACTTGGGGTCACGTACTTGGTGATGGTGCCATCAATGTCAGAGATAATGACTTTGTCATCCCAATTCCACAGGTAGATGGTGCCCTCACAGCGGCATGTGCCCTGGTACTGAGTGGTGATGCTAAATGTCACATCATTAGGCCCCTCTTTCAGTTTCAGACTGGCCTGGTAAAACAAGGAAAACAGTGGAGACATCTGGCATTAAAGTCCAGGTCATTTGGCAGCATGAGTTCTAACAGTGTACTGCCCTCCAGTAGAAGAAGCTATGCCACAGTACTATGATCTTTAGCGCTCCCTACAGAGATTAATTGGAGTGCACTCAAGCAATTTGTAGCTAGCCAGCAGAGGGAGCCCTAAACTACAAAATAAAAAATAAACCCTGCAAAGTACAAATCTTATTAAATACTTAGCAATCTACTAGGTTACACAATCAATCTTCAACAAAAAATAACACAGTTGGTTACATGAACTTACAACTTGAAATAACACAGGAAATAATCAAAGTAGAACAATGCTTTACTTTTACAAGAGAGATTATTTCAGCAAGGAAATCCTGGTTTTTCTGATATTACTTACGATCTGATCTGAAGAGAGACGTAGTGACTTCCTGTAAGTGTGAGGACTGTTGTGATGCTGAGTATCTACTGGCTGCAGTCTCTCTTGACAGGATGCAGCACTCACCTCCTTGGCCTCTTCATCACTTGATGAATCTCCTGCTTTAGGTCTACATGTAAACAACAACAAATGCAGGTTTAAAAAGTTCATCTATTTATTACGACTGATAAAGTATTACAAAAATAATGAGCTATTACCTACCGTATACAGTACAGAATGTGATTATTATGATTATATTTTTGTAATCCCAGGGCAAGGTTCATCAGGTAACTGCCCTCAATGAATTCACATGCACACTTCATCAAAACTTTAGTATCACTTACGGCAAGGGCAGTTTCTCCTGAGATATGGAGGGCCCTTCCTCCTCCAAGTGAGACTCCTCCTTGGTTTCAAGCTTGGTTTCCGACTGTAATTATTAACAGACAATGAACAAAATCAAGAAAATTGAAAAACAAAACACTATACGTATGACTGTGCGTATAACAATAGAAATATGCTTTAGTGGTTGTGATCACATGTTCTGACCTGCTTGATTGTACTGTCTGCTCTCTTTCGCCAGAACCACCAGCGGCCTGACTTCTTTGGCATTTTCTCTTTCACCCAGGCCTCTTCTGTAGCCTTGAATAAACATAACATTTAATGATGAACTAGTGTTCAATGACAGGTAGGAAATGTACATACATACTAAGTGTGTTACCTTTGGTAAATTCTTCTGAAATGCTTGTAGACTTAGAATCAAAGGTGCAGCTAGTGTCCAGTTATAATATCTAACAGAAGTAGTTAGGAGACAAATATTGACATAAGAAATATTGACATCAAATAACTGAAATATTAAAAGCACACCATATTTGACAAATTAATTGCTTTCTTACCTGTTTCCTATCTTTACTACCAAGTTGGGGTTGTCTATAATTGCTGGATTTTCAGCAAATTCATGATAGGTGATGATATGCTCCATGAACCTTTCTGCAAACACAGAAGTGAGAAGTAAATTAATTAAGACAGACAGTGGAAAAGGTCAGTGGTTTTGAGCTATAACACATTAAAAAAAACGGATAAAGGTCATGAAACTACTTCTTTCACCAGGTAGAGAAGCTGGAGTGTAATGCGTACTTCTGGAAATTCTCTGACGCACTTGAAAGTCAGAGGGAAAGTTAAAAATAACAGCAGTAATTTACATTTTATCAAAATACCTTTGGATATTTCTGCATTTTCTGTGAGGCCTCCACACAGAGAAAGGGTGACGTCAGGGAGGTCACTGGCTGAGTCAGAAAGACACTCTGTCCCACTGTCAGCTGCAGCACTACCCACCGACTGTGGAGACTGAGAACCAGAATGCATCTCGGAGTCTATCCAGTGCTTTGAGGCTGCCTCAGATTCACTGGAACAACAAAAGAGCACATCAAGATAACTGTCTTTAAGACTTTTTCTGTTTTTTCTTATGTTTTTTCCAACCTAATCGAACATAGGTCAAGCAACATTCAATTATGAACTTTTTTTTACACTAACCTCTTCGGAAAATATCTTGCAGCAACATCAGGTTCAAGTACATTCAGGTCATCAAGGTAGATATCCTCAGGACCCTGATGTTGACTCCGCTTTGGGACACCTAAATCCAACAACAGAATCATTTATCATATGATGGATTCCCATATTCTGTGATAGCAAAAAGCTGGTTAGGAAAGTAACTGAACTTGCCTTTCTTCTTTGAGGGTGAATCACTCTGTTGGCTAGTGGATGGGGTGGAGGTTGCCACACTGGGTGGCAAGACATCCAGGGGCTCTGTGGGGGTTACAGGACTCATGGATGCTACCATGCTGACAGATGTAGGATTTGCTAATGTTACAGTGGTGATAGGGGTGCGTGGCTCCGGCTTGACAATAGCACACACAGACGAGGAGGAGCCATCTTCCTTTTCAATCTCCGTGTCATTTTCCATGGCCTCAGAGCTGAGGATGACCCGGAAATGAGTGCTCTCCGATGGGGTAATGGTCACTGTTTTTAGTGGTTCTGGTTTCTCCTTTTTGGTGATCTGTAAATTGGATCAGAGACAAAGAGTTACTTAAAAGGCAAACACTAAGATTTGTGATGTTACGATTTAAAAAAAAAAAAAAGAATTTACTCTGGTTGTTTCAGGAAACTCTCCCCAGGTCCACTGCATATGGGACTCGGCTCTGAGCAAACTCTCTGAAGGCCCGACCATCAGTTCGGAGTCACTTTTTGGGGAAAAGGCCTGAGACAAGCCATGACTGAAAGGATAAACAAATGCAAACAATCAATAAGACAGAGGCGCTAAATGAATCTCAGCCACACCCTTGTTGATGGCTGTGAGTTCGTGTCAGTACTTACCTGTTGTCCGCCGGCCAGTCCCCATCAGACAATGGATAGCCATCGAGGTTGTGTCTGGCTGCAGGTAATTTCGGGTCAACATCGCGCATTGTGGACATTGAAGATGACCTAAATCAAATATTGCAGAGTACACATAATAATTAACTCGACTCTACATAGATAACAGCCACAGTAACAGGCAGTAACCCTGAACTCACCTAGAGACATGTGCAGCAGTCTCCTCGTCAGAGCTCAGGTCCATCTCAAAGATCTCCTCATTCTGCCCAGTACTAGACATAGCAGCAGTTGTAGCAGCACTTGTGTTAGCAGCAATAGCATTACCAGTAGTGACTGACATTGGCGGGGTCAGCTCTTCTCTTCGAGAGTCTCCCTTGTGCTTCTTTCTCCGTCTCTTTTTCTTTTTTGTGGCCATAGTGCTGTGGGCAGGAGGCTCAGGGGGGTCCTCTGGGTCAGCCGGGTCATCCTCCAGATCTTTTGGCGCCCTGTGCTCCACCTCCGAGATCCAGAACAGGTGACTCTCGGTTGGGATTGGGGAGGTGGCCAGATGTGCAGGGACAAGCTGCTAATAATAAAAAGTGAGAATGGATGAAGGTGAGACTTACAATTCAACAAGTGCAGCAACAAGCTACATTCGCAGCAAGAATGAAAAAAACGTCTATGACTTATGGTGCCTGTCACTGCTGACCTGTCAAAACTAAATGTGTGAAGCCTTGTGCAATAGGTCACCTGTCATAAGTAGAAACTCATAATCATTTCCCCGCACACACTCCCCCACCCTTTTACCATCAAGACTGCTGTAGCCATGAAGATTGTTGCATCAATTAATTGTAGACTGTGTATTGTAAACAAAAGCAAATGTAAATCTGTAAAGATAATATATGCACTGAGTTTCCTTCATTCCTTTAGATTTCAATGGCTAGTAAATATATCAGATAATGATGACATTAGCCGAAAGCTGTAGTTCAGAATGATCTTTATATTAATGTTTGTTTGTTTTTTATTTAAAAATCCAATTTAAAATGTTATTGTTATTTCAATTTACTTTGAGATGCTTACATTCTGCTGCTCGGCTTCCTGAACAAAGAAGGCCTCTCCATTGTCACCAAGCTTCATGTGCAGGTCTGCAGGCTCTCCATTCACTTCAATGTCAATCTGAAAGAATATGGTAAAGGATACAGTACAAGCGGACCCCAATTATTCTTAATTGGGAAATAAAAAACAAAGATGGGTGCTGAAAACTGTGAAAAAGACTTGAAGATTGCTTTTACCTACTGACTGAGAAATAAATCTTGTTTTTTACTGTACATCCAAATTGTCAAGCCACATAAGAAGTGTGGCTTCTTCCACCCACATTTTAACATTTTAACGATTTACAAAATGGAATAAGAGCACAGGTCCTTTGGGCTTGCATTTGATGGACCTGCCAATAAAACTGGGCCAGTCACGTTCGCCAGACAAAACCCCTAGTGAATCTGAGGCCATTCAGAAATCTGACACCGCAGAAACAGGTCACGTCTGGCAGAGACGACATTGGAGGTAGACTTTGACTTACGAATGCTCTGCCTGGTCTGACAACCTGAAACCAAATCATCAATATTAATTCTCAAGCAATGCCCACCAATCTAATCTGTTGTTTCTTATCTGAGAGACCACTGCCGATATGGTTTCTCAGCTGCTCAAAATTTAATTTCACACCCTCAGGGTTGCTTAGGGAAATTTCTGTGTGATGAGTGATGGCTGGGAATTTTAATGCCCAATTATTAATGAGATGGAATAGATGAGGGTCCTCTTCTACCTTTCACAGTCAGAGACAGGTTATATACGCAGGAGAGGATGAGATGTGGTTCGGTCAAACCATGCAGAATTACAGAAGGTAATATTAGCTTGCAGCTGCTCCAAATTAAGACAGAGTATTGCTTTTTTTCTCTGTCAGTGCAATGTGCCTTCTGAAACTCTGCTCCAAGAGAATGAACCGGAGAGAGGGGAGTGATTTTAAAACGTATCTAATGAGATGGCTGAATGGGGACAGACACACCAGATATCGGCATGTCGAGAACAAATATTACACCATTTGTTTTGCCCTGTACATATTAAGCAGTAGCCCTCAAGGATCTAATAAGTGATTTCAGGAACACATGCATAACTGTTTGTTACAAAACAGCCCTTGTTGAGGCCTCCATGTTTCCTCCCCCTCCCACTCATTCAAGTTGTAGAACAGTTGCCATAGAAACAGCTCATTCATCTCTCTTCTGGAGACCCATCAGCATTCAATGTAGGTGTGGAGACTGAGTCGACCACCTGCCATTCATCAACTACTCGGTCCAAGGAAAGTAAATAAGCTAGAAATAAATAAGTAAATATGCACACGGGAGCAGCAAAGACTGTTCTAAGAAAAGAAGACACGCACAAGTTCACCATTCATAGAAATTATTCATTACTAATTACCAACTGACTACCAAGGGATATCATGCATCTTAGTTGAATGTATATTCATCTAAACTCAATTTCACTCTGCTGATGCAATACCGTTTTCCACCTTTATAACAAAAAGATCTTTCTTTTTCTACACTTATCTTGGCCAAAGCAAACGTGCCATCATTTTACTGTGCCCTCGAGCGAGAGGTATGTGCTAAAAATATTACTGCCATTCTGTAACATAATGAACTAGATCTTATCTCCAGGCTAGACAATGCAGTAATGTCTATTATCATAGGGTGAAGACAGGCATAAAGAATGGTTCAGAGACTCTCAGTTGATGCTACGCTTTCAAACTGCAGCACCATATATAAAATGGGTAATCAGATTTGTTTATAATACAACATATAAATAACAACAATTAAAGATGTGATGCTACGTTTTCAAACTGCAGCACCATATATAAAATGGGTAATCAGATTTGTTTATAATACAAAATATAAATAACAACAATTAAAGTTGTCATTGTATGCACTGGTGGATGAGTACTCACTGTATTGGATAATGGTAATGGTATTGAAATATAACTTGTTAAAGAAGAGGGACAAATTTTAAAAAATAGAGAAAATTTCAACTCACTACTTTCTCTTTGGAGCGTAGAACACCCAACTTGCCGAAACGCACGTGAAATGGTGAGCACTGGTATGTGCCATCTCTCTGGCGGACAACCACAACATCGATGCAGCCCGATAATGTGGCCTGATTGATTCCCTTATACAGTTCTTTGACAGTCACCAGCACCTGACCTGCCAGTTGACCCACGTAGTTCATGGTGTCCGCCTGGAGGGGGAAAGGACAAAACAATTAGCAAAGTTAAGCGAAAGGCTGCATCAGTGTGTACTGTTCAGCTAGATTCCTGACCGATGAACAGTATTGACCCTGGAATTGATGGGTTTTCCGTGTTTTCACTTTTATTCTCCTGCTTCCCTTCTTCTGTTTTGTTTCAATCTTTCTCATTCGGCATTTTTGCTGAATTTACTGAACTTGGCAGTCATCTGTAAACTCTTACAGAGAGAAAGTACACATGTTAACTTAGCAAACATGATCTGCTTGGTTCAGAGTGTAATTATAATGGAGTTTGTAAACACATTCCCCTGCTGACTTCACTGAGTCTATGTAACCTGAAACACCCTCACAAGTAATATTTCCGATGGGTGTGGTGAAAATCCTTCAAACCACCATTGAGGTATTTTGACCAAAGTCGCACATGTGTGAAAACAATACCACCATGCTTGTGAAGTCACGTGGGCAAGTGTAGTAAAATCCAGTGTGTCGAGGTTATGGAAAGGCCAATCAAGCTCAATAAACTGGAAGAGTTACAAGGAAAATTGCAAAGGACATTGCAAGGCCTGCAATGAAATGAAAGTTTCACTAAGTTTCAAAATGAGATATAATAAACATTGCCAAACTTGTCACATTTGTACAGGGGTGGGACAGGAAGGAGTGGCTGCAGTTTTCTATGATACGCATGGTTTGGTTTGATATGTAAAAGTCCACTGTCAACAATAAAATGTACCTATGTGGCATTTTCTTGGTAATGTTTTGTTATGTTTGTAAGCAAGTTATGCGATCAAGTTACATTTTTATCTTGATACCATAAAGTAACACTGGCATTGCAATCAGTGCTACATTCCTGACTCCTGGTCTGGCACAAAGTACAGTGATCCATGAAGAAGTCTTTCAAGGCTCCAAACATCTATAAATAGTTATTATGTAATGGTCAATGTTCTATTTTAAAAACAACAAGCACCCGAATGAGGGAGCTGCCTGGTAAGGTGCCAGTTTTCAGTTATCTGTAACACAACCAAGTGAGTCAAACCTGCTTTCCTGCTTCAAACCACTTTCCCCCTGCTGTTAGTGTCAGTTCAGAAGCAAAAGAAAGCACAAATGGCTGATGCTGTCCATTGGATACACAATGATCAGAAATCAAGCCACTAAGTTTTGCAACAATATTACCTAGTCAAACTAGTAACCTTGTAAACAAAACGATACAAGTGTACTAGGTCCACCGGATCAAACCGTGACTGACTATGAGACCTTACACTGCGACTCACCAGGGACCAAGACGACCTCAGAGATGAGGAGTCATCCTGCTCACTGTTGTCTGTGTTGTCCTCTGTGTTACTCTCCTGGATCTCCCTGTTCAGCTGGGATCTTGGTCTCTTCATGTTATTAGTGGGTTCATAAATTTCCTTACTTTACCCACCTCAGGATACTGCACAGGGACCAATGTTTTCCTCTCTAAGATGATGATGATAATAATGATTTACTACCATCCTGACCGTCCAATATAGCCCGCCTAATCACCTTGAAATAAACCTTCTTAAGAGTAAATACTGATACTCTATCTTACGCCACTTGCGATTGTGCAACACTGTCATAAACTTTGTCATCCTTTTTTATGCTGTTCTTTGTGGGATATGTATGTACTCATCCAGTCAGATGACAGGACACCAAGGGTCCAGCCAATGGGATAGCCACTTTGAGGTGGCGGCGTACAGCAGATAAGAAACAGCTAATTTCTGTGAACAGCCATGTTGTGTTTTTCCTTGATAAGAGCACCGACTCAGGGAAAAAGTCCAAGCGGTACTCTGCCTCATGACGTTCTAGCACAGTCTGTCACATGTTTGGTACAATTACTTGTTGCCTGTGCTTGTTATTGTTCGTGGCTAATCAAACAACCACTGGCTGCAGATGTCAGCAAATAGGACTGGGTTCAATGCACTGCAGCTCAACCTGCTGGTCATTTATTACAATCTGCCCTTGAACTTACTGACATCGTAGCCATGTGCTTGCACAGATAAACAGGTGAAAGCCCTGTAAAAATACTGTAAATCCAAGGGATAATCTCCTCAGAAATTGTCCTTCACTAAATAACATTTCCTAAAATTAGCCTGAGTGCTAATTTAATCATATCTGCACTCAGGACTGGTGTCCTAGCAATAATGAATTCAGTGAATTAAAATGTTTCTGTCCCCAGGAGATCTTCTGTAGTAGTTGGACTCAAAGGATCCTGATGTGTGTTACAGCTCCTAACTGAATTCCTAAGCATGAAATACCACAACACATGAGGGTCCTTTAACCCCCCCCCCAGTATTTGGGTCTGGTCTTTGTCTATTTATGGCTCCTGTCAAATTCTTTAAAACATTACTACTGGGGATTACATGATTTGTAATGTGTCCCTAAGCTCTAACTGAATACCTGAAGCTAGAATGAGCATGAAAATCTGCATATGGTAATTACACACTGTACATACAAGACCATACATGCCAGTCTTATGCACCTTCTTATTATAAGTGGATAATTAAGATATATTTGGAATTATCCCGGTGCCTGTTTGCTTAGCCTGAATTACAAAAAAATTTGACTCCAATTACCAGAGACCACACAAGGCTCATGTTACACTTGCAAGTATTAAGTTACACCAAACAGCACCGAAAGGGGCCAACTTATTATGTGTGAAAGATAAACCTTGACAACCACAGCCACAGACAAACTGTGGGGTTGGCTTTCATTTTACACACACTATGCGGGTGAATAAGAAACACTGCTTTTTCACTGGAACATAGAAATCAAGTCAACCATTTAATGCTCTGTGTTTTCCAGACTTCCAGCCAAAATTCCTTGTTGCTGTGAATTTGGTGATACAAAAACAATAGATATGATGTATTAAATCATCCATATACGACTAAGGGTATGCTCTGAGAGATAGAACTGTTTTTTTTTTATTAAACAACAAACCCACAAAGTTAATACGTCTTGAAATGAAATTAAAACGTAACATAAACTCAGATTTTATTCCAACTCACCGTGTAAAAATCAGGTTTTACCAGTCAAGACGGAGACAATTTAGCTTGCTACTAAAACGGTGCAAACAGCTGCCAGGCTGAACACATGACCTTATGACACTTACCTATGTCATACATCAGCAGACTCATCAATTAAACTTTTAGGTTTTGAACAAATATTTAGACAAAATCAATAACTGGAGTTACCGTGTAAACTATTTACTTTACCATTTTTCTGACAAGAGCAAGAAAATAAATGGCCGAATCGCTAACAATGAAAAGTGTTTGCTGAATGACACATCACAAGATATCACCGGCCACTAAACGTTTCCACTGAATCAAGTTTTACACCTCTCCCACTTGGCTGATAACAAAAACATGGGCATTCATGGCTCTGTTTACAAGGAGGGTATTGTGTTAAACTCCATTATTTTTTGTTGGGAAACCTAATAAAGCTTGTAAACACTGATCAACAAGGTGTCATAACTGACCTAACCCTCCGGGTTATGTAAGGTTACCTACTGCAACAGGGTGGTGACAGCCTGACTTGAGTGTTATTGATTAAACAGCAGTGTCACACATTTACATTGAATGCCTATAAGAAGTTGTAATTGAACTGTGTTGAGTGTCTAACCACACACTGGCAGGTGTTTGGTGAGGTGGCAGCCAAGGAAAACTAGACAAAGGAATACAAGCCTTAGTCGTATCGCACAAATTTAGCATTTGACTATGAATGTTAATTTCATAAGATCAAGCTAAACACATCGAATGACCCAGAAGGCACCAGCACACAGCACTGCTACACACCAGGAAACCGAAAACTCACAAACAAATCAAAGAGTGTGCTGTGAAGTCGACGTCTGTCATTTATAGAGATTTCAGCCGTGAGCGATGGATAAATGAACAGACGTTGACATATGAATGGAGTTTGGGCACCGCTAGCGCTTCGCCTCTTACTTAACCCTCAGCTAGCTTCGGTGTTTACGTTACCGTTACCCGCAATCGGTGAAACCGTGAACC
Source organism: Trinectes maculatus (assembly GCA_016785345.1). Taxonomy (NCBI): domain Eukaryota; kingdom Metazoa; phylum Chordata; class Actinopteri; order Pleuronectiformes; family Achiridae; genus Trinectes; species Trinectes maculatus. The sequence goes on along the minus strand of JAFBJQ010004084.1, from coordinate 128,625 downwards.
GCGACCGCCGCTGCTAACGCCAGGTCGCCGGTTTCAAATCAAACAACGCCACGTTCATTTTTATACACGATGAATGATATTCAAATCATGTTCACCGTATGCCTGAGCCGAATTAATCCAACGTAGCTAAAAGATGTTAGCCAGCTCGGAGGCTAGCTAACGTTAGCTAACGGAGGAAAATAAATGCACTATCACATGCAGCTGCGGCGAAAACAAGCTCAAAGCAGCCCGTATGAGAGCGGTTACCTTTCGGTTTCTTCAGCGGGATGCTGCCGGTGAAGGACGCGGTGGTGTCCTCAGTGTGTCCCCATGTCTTCGCCCGTGAGCGTCCTCAGAAGCCTCCTGACGTGTCAGTTGTCGGACCCCCGTTGCTGACTGGTGGGAACGCGGTCAAGCGAGCCGGAGTTTGAGTCAACCCGGTCCCGCCAGCGTCACACTAACCTCGGCTGAGAAGTCGACGCTCGTTTCCTCGGGGTTTTACGGTAGAGGTGCTTGGAGCGGACAGAAAGGATGAAAACAAACGTCCCCATTATGTCTGTTTACTTCAATTCATAAACGCAATTTCATACTACACAAGACACAAGACATAATCCTAGATAATATAAAGATACAATAATACTGTAATACTTTGAATGACTATTGAATGTATGGAAAATGAGGCTGAATTTCCCTTTAATTAAATTCACTTAAAACTCGGCATGTAGTTTAGTGGATGTCGTTATAAACCAGAGCCAAACTCAAATAACTATTCTATTCTATTAAACATTGTTTAATTCATTGATATTTCACACAGGAAAGTTATGAATAGTGTGAAAACGATGCTTAGTTTTCCTTCGAATTCTGAAATACATATATTTTACATTGCATTTCATTTGCACAATTTATATATTTTATATTTATATAAAAATCTGTCTTAAAATGAAATCTTCATTACTATTCTTTTTTGTCTGCTCAAAGCACCTGTACCGTAACATCCAGAGTAGATGGACAAATCAATATCAGAGTCTACAAACTCTGTGTTTTTGACTATTATATTATATTATATTATATTATATTATATTATATTATATTATATTATATTATATTATATTATATTATATTATATGTATGGGAGAGTGTGTAAAGACAAAGAGAAAGCTCTCCAAAGCAGCTTCAGCTTTATTACCATAGTGTCTGCAAAGAAAACAGGCTCATGTTTACCTTCTTCAGTAGACACACTGTCACATAGACACACTGTCACATAGATACACTGTCACATACACACACTGTCACATAGATACACTGTCACGACACTCACATGACTCGTTCTGCAGAAATACCTTTCACAGTATGTCAAGTATGTCTATAGTAGTAAGCACACAGTTTGGCGTTGACAGTTAAAACCTTGAATGAACCAGTTTTAACCGTCACGTGTGTTAGGTCGTTATGACTTCCAATTGCAGCTTGCGTAACACAGGTAAATGACATACGCAGGGTTTAAACATAACAGCGGTTTGTAAATAGACACAGAGCTCTAACCTTTTCCATTGTCACGCAAAACAAAGCATATAGCTCATAAGACGTTAATTTTTTCCCCCTTTATTTGTTTATTTTTTTATTTTTTTACAGTACACATACCTCGGTGTGATGCGGTTTGCGGGGTCAGAGGTTACACAAATGCTATACTGTAATAGAATAAGAAAACACTGCTTCGCTTCAGCTGACCTTCATGCTGTTTTTGAAAACAAAGATTAATGGCAGGTCAACCATCTCCCCACACATCGCCGAATCACATTCACTGTTCCCCTTCCTCGACAAGCGATCCCCCAAAGCTCTTTAGCCCAGCACATGAAAGACGCAGGGGCAAGCAGCTGAAATCGTGATTTATTTTAAACTGCGTTGGTGCACTGGCATGTGCCAGGGTAAAATGCTTTGGAAACAGCCCAGGCATCAATCTTCTCCATTGTACCGCACTGGCTCATCCTTTAATCTTTCTTCGCCTCCTTATCCTCCTCGTCATCTGGGTTGTAGATGCTGACCGTGAACTCGCCGGCCTCCGTGCCATACTTGTTCTTGACCAGGAGGGCGTATTTGCCAGAGTCAGCCGTGCTGACGGCGGCGATTACGATGGTGGCGAACTTCCCGTGCTCGAACTTGAGTTGGAGGTGGTCGTCGGATACCAGCTCCTTGTCGTTCTTCGTCCAGGACACCTCAGGTAGAGGGTCTCCCCAGACATTGCCAGTCAGGTTCAGGGACTGAAGTGGGGAAGAGGATTTCAGTGTTTGTACATACAGTACACAGTTCATGGGAAATATGATGATACATGATACAATGAAAAAAAAGGAGCTGCAAGCAGATAGAGTAATGGTTTATTTACCTTGCCCTCTTGAATTGCGACCACATCTGGTAGGCCTCCAACAACACGAGCGCGGTCTGAACAAGAAATACCAGAGTGAGCCACAATGAAATAATTTTATCTAGCAACGTTTTTAGAGGGGAAAAAAAAAACAAAACAGAAAATAAATCATCACTTACTTCTTTCAGCAATGGCTGCAGCCCTGTGGAAGGAAGGAGACACAAACTGTCAGAAACGTCTTGAACTCGAATCACACGGAGTCGTTTATTTTCCCGTCGTTACACAATGTCAGGAAATGTATTTGGAGTGCTTCTGGCAGGGCTCACAAAGTACACAAGCGGCTATTTCAAGTGAGTGGCCTATGTTACTATTATTTGTGTAAACATCCTCTGCAGACAGAAATACAGATACACACAACACAAGGGGAGAGCTCGGCGAGTTCATGTACTTACTTGAGCCTCTGGAATTCCTCAAACGCCTCTTCCCAAGCTGAACCAGAAGGGGGAAAAATAATTTTAATTACAGAAGAGCGGAGTACCCTGAGTTAATTAATAGGACACAGTTCTGTCATCTTCATCATATTTCTTTAAACGTTCCTCACCTTGGCCAGACAGCTCAAAGACTCTCTTCACGCCGTCCTTGCCATCAAAGATGTCTATGGTGTATTTGCCCTTGTCCTTCTCAGTGGGCTCATTGATCTTAAGCCAAAGCTGCTCTCCCGTGACCCCGGACTTAACTCTCTCCGAGGCAGCGATCTTAGCGTCTCTGGTGTGGAAATGAGGAGCATAGATATCGTGTAATGCAAGTACTTTTACTCGCTAACTGAAAGTACACAGTGAGAGGATTATCAACACTGAACTCTGATTAAACTGGCAAAGCGATGTATATTTGCGGCTAACCCTTAACATCTGCATGGATGTACCGATGGATGGATGGAGAAGAGATTGCATATAAGGTCATTTACATACTTGTGGAGCCAACCGACCCGCAGGTCCTCGTTGTAATGTGTGACCGTGGAGTAAAGGACGATGCCGTGTTCGGTGCTGAGGACTTGAATTTCAGTGGCCGAGTTGGCTAAGAGGGAAAAAACCAAACAAAAATCAAGCGTTTATTCATTCGCTCACTGACTCCACAAAATAATTGTAACAAGGGATGTTTGATATTGGCTTTTTTACCGATATCCGATATACCGATATTGTCCAACTATTAATTTCCGATACCGATATCAACCAATACCAATATATGTGTCATTCCAGGTAAACAAACAAAAGTAAACAAAACAAAACAAAAGTATTTCAAAAACTATACATCACATCTCTCATTTGAAGAAGAGTTTGATGTATAATATGTGCATGTTGTGTAAAAGTCATTAAAAAAGTAAAAACCGATACCGATAATTTCCGATATTAAATTTGAATGCCAATATCGGCCGATAATATCAAGTGATGCGTTGTGTGTGTGTTCCTTCATTACCGCATGATAAGTGTGAAGTTGAATGACTCACCAATAACCCTGAACAGCTCGTTCATTACAGCTTGGTATCCTGAGGAAAAAAAGGACGAGAACGCCATTTAATGCCATATTCACCATGTTATTCAGCACATGGCCACTTTTGTCATCAGATAAAAATGTGACTTCACCTGCATCTGTCAGACTGAAGCTGCTTTTGTCTTTGCCTCTGTCGTCCCACAGGTAGACCTCATAAATACCCACATCGTTCTTGCAGATCTGGTGTTTGGAATAAAAACAACTTTAGTCTCCATGAGAAGATAAAGTAAATTCCCTTGTCCCTCAAACAGAATGTTATTTGTTGGACAGATAACAGACACTAGAACAGCCGGACAGAGACTCATTAAACGGAAAAGGCAAGCTTTTCTCCCGCCCGGGATGCTGCAGGCGTTAAATGGAAAACATGAAAAGGTAAGACATGGAGAGCACATGGAAAAATTAGAGGCATCAACTTATGGCAGCAAAGATATTGTCCAGACTTTGGGTCTTGGTGGCGGGGGAACGTCATCTACGGGTGGCTTTTTTTCTTCGTTTTCTTTCTGTTCCTTCTGCTTAATTACCCACTGCGAAGACAGATAAGCCAGTTAATGCGAGTGCGAATGGCAGGAGTGGCGATGAAAACACCTCCTCCACTGAGCTCATGCGATGACACCAACCCTCTCTCATAATGAAACAGCAACAGAACTTCACTGGCTCTCACCTAGTGTCCTCACAATAAAGACAGCTCTTCAGCTTGTTAGTGTGAGTCGGCCAGAGGAGTTCAAATGAATACAGTTATGAATGAATGAATGAATGAATGAATGAATGAATGAACCACACAGAATAACCATACAGGGTTTTTACACTGTATGTTCACAAATGATGAAGCCTTAGTCATTATATTAGAAGTCAAAGTGAAAGTGAAAGTAAAAGTCAGTTTGTCTTATCAGATTTTTAAGGTCGACACGCTGATCTTTTGACTCCAGCAGCGCTGCAGCAAGACTCAGGAGTCATGAATATTTTCAAAGGCGTTTCATCATTTATGATTCTGCGTGTCAGAGAGGGATGGTTGGCAGCGAATAGCATCTAGTCTACCTCTAAGCTGGAAGCAGAACTGCATCACAAGCATCACTTTTTTTCTTTTTTTTTTTTTTTTAGCTCTGTACTCATAAGCTCACGACTCCTCAATGGGGTATGGCCCAGGTCTAATGGGCTGACCTTTCCGATATTAAAGGTCAGGTCTCCGTCCTTTCTCTCAATTTTCTTGGCATCCTCATCACCCTCTGCAATCTCAATATTGTCCTTAGACCAGGAGATCTCAGTCGCTGGTATGATATTTCCTATCTGTGAAGCGTAAGGAGGGACATGAGAATAAGTTAAATGTCAGCTGAATTTCAACTACTTGTGATGCTCTTGCATACATCATATCTGCATGTATTATTCTTACCTTGCATTTCAACAGCACATCACATTCTGGAGTAACAGCAAAGTCAAGGTACTCGACAAAGTGAGGACCTGAGGAGAGTGAATGTGAAAGAAATTAGTGCTATAACATATTTTTGTGTTCAACTTATGTAACATAGGAGAAACATCTCGTACCTTGTTTCCTGACCCATTCTGCCCTTTCAAATTCTGATTTCTTTTGAAGCTCCCGGAATTCTGGACAACATTAAAACAAAATTAATTACTTCTTAGTTCTTGCCATAAATTGTTTTTCAAAACTGGAAAGTGCATCAGAAAGTAGACTGCGGCAAGACTGAAGCAGGCGCCACGGCCAAGAAAATGTTGTCTTCTGCTGCCCCTCAATGGACATATACTTTAACTGCAGTGAATGAAACAAGTTGATTTGTATTAACGCTGACAAACTAGCAGTTCTCTAAATCTTACCATCTCCAATGAGCACCAGACTGGTTGTTCCCTTAGCTTTCCCATCCACCAGGTTAAAGGTGAACGTTCCCTCGTCGGTGACCTCCAGAGAGTCCATGAACATCTCAATGATGCCGGTGGACTTGTCAAAGTTCATTGAGTATTTCTGGGGAAAAAAACAACGCACAGAAAACACCAGTCCATCAACTGTAAGCTGATCCTCATTCGAAGCGCACAAACATGACGAACAAAACATCTTTGCGTACCTTTCCCTGAGTAACGATGACGTCGTTAAAGACATACTCCACCTCACAGGCAGAAGTGCATTTCTCCACCTGAGTCCAGAATCGCACACGGCCCTTCTCAAGCAACTCCATGGCCATTTCATTCTTGAAGGGAATAACTGGACAACACCAGAACTTTTAAAGCTCTTGTAACAAAAACAAAACAACTGTACTTTGTACTGCATATCTACTGAATTTCCTTGATAAATGCACACTTGTACATTGTATTGGTTGAGTAAAGTTCCCAAACCATAGTCAGATCATTGCCTGCATTTCATACTGAATCTAAAAGACGTTTTTTGAAAGTAAGATCAGTTTTGTGTTCGTATTCACCTGGGAACTTGTGGTCGTGGCTGATGTCCAGAAGACGCAAAAGACCTGTCGATAAACAACAACAGCAACACGGCGGTTCATTCGGTGACCTCTGCAAACCCTTCGCTAACGACTAGCTTTACTGCTTCCAGTAAAGTTCACCATTTCAATAATAAACAAGGGGCCGTGGGCTGACTCACCCTCCTCAGTGAGTGTGTAGCTGGAGGCGATGCCGTCGGTGTTGGTGACCACACAGGAGAAGGTGCCCAGGTCTTCCAGGGAGGGGCTGTTGAAAATGGCTCTGGACCTGGAGACGAGGACACGTGGGCAGGGGGATTTCTTACGTTTGTGTGCTAGCGAGCAGCACGGCCAGTCGGGCATAGATACAGTACATGATACTTACTTGCCCCCCTCGTTGACGATAGTCAGGCGTGAGGTGTCTGTCATGGCCTGGTAATTCTTGGACCAAACAAACTCGGAGCCCTCCTTCATCTCAGAGCATTCAAAGATCATCGAGATGACGCCGTCGTCGTCGACGTCCACATAAATCTCCTTTGTGCCTGGGGAGGGAGTAAATGGTTACTGTGCATCACTCACAGTTGAACTCAGGAATTTCTAACTCCTTTCCCAGACTTTTCCAGAGTTGCGTAGGAACACTGTGTGGGTGGACGTGTGAGTTATGTAACAGACACACTCACCAGGACGAGTCTGGGCCAGGACGGGACCCAAGACTGCGGAGGTCTTTCCAACTCCAGCAATATTTTGAGCGCGCACGCGGAAGACGTAGGACGTTCCGGCCTTTAGCCCAGTCACCTGAACGGATACACACGGAGTCAGAGAGAGAGACAGCAATATTTCACAAGATGCAGGCAAGAAGGGCCAGAACTAACCTTCATGTATTTCATCTTGTTGGCCTTCTCGTGAACTGCCTTCCAGCCCTCCTCTCCAGCAGAGGCGTCTTTGATATCCATATAATATCCATTCACAGGAGAGCGGCCATCAAACACAGGTGGCTCCCAGAGGACCACAACAGAAGTGTCACGCACCTCCTGCACGTAAAGACCAACAGGAGAACCTTGGAGGAGAAGTGAGGAAGAAAAGTTCAGTTCAGTGGAGAATGACAGGATGCTTGTTTGACTGAGTTGTTTTCTTCTCTTGTCTTTAATAGTTGTAACGTGGGTCTGGAATTCCGTTGGTGAGACGCTTGTGTTTTCCGTGCGTTGTTTCCTGTACCTGGCACAGTAATGGTCCATTCCTTGCACTCCAGAGATGCAGAGGGCACAGACGCTTTGCTCACACCTGCCACGTTCATCGCTCGCACCTGGAACTGGTAGAAGACGTTCTCCTTCAGGTTCTCAGCCTGAAGTAAAGAAAACGATACAGATGAGAATGAGCAGAAGTTCCATTTTCGTTTGGTGAAAAGTTTCGGGTGGCAGAACTGACTTTATAGGTGGTTGTGGTCAATGCCTGGTGGTTCAGTTCATGCCATTTTCCAAACACATTTCCCTTCACCGTCCTGTAGTCCACAAAGTATCCTCTGATGTCAGCACCTCCATTATTAGTGGGCTCCGTCCAGCCTAGCACCATGTAGTCCTTGACAGCCTCCAGCAAGGTCACGCCAGTGGGCTTCCCTGGTACAGCTACGGATAGAGTAAGAAACATCAATATTTATTATATTGTAAAAAAAAAAACTGTGACAAATTAGTTCATTTTTATTTATTTACATTTCCTCAAATGAAAATTTCAGTCCCATGAATGATTCCTGTAAAATGATCTCACATTAGGCAAACATTACAGCGATCTGAATGGTGTATTAGTGTCAACAACATCACCACAAATAACGGAACATGCTACTTGCTTTGTGCACACAAGCAACACACATTTGTTTATGTATGTTATGTACTTACGCTGAAGGCCAAAAGCAGGTTAACTGGGATGCAAGGCAAGACTCCATGAAAGCCAGATGAGACTCATCTCATCTCAGGTTCATGCTCTCTAAGAACACAATGTCTTAGCCTGCACCAAGAAGCATCCCTGAAGAGTTGTCAACTAGCGAAACAAGAGCTCAGGCAAAGTCGAGTTTAAACAGAAATGAATAACTACAGAAAGGAAAATGTTACAATTTGTTAATTAACATGTCACATGGCATAAATAGAAACAAAACAAAGTTAGTGATGAGTGTGTCAGGCAAAAAAAAAACATGCATAAATAAAGATATACCACTTGTCATGTCATGAAATTCTTTATGGATGTAAAGCACAGCCTTTTTAAACAATTAGTCCTCGATTAAATATTGGAAAATGGCAGCTGGAGGATGGATGGATGCGAGGCAGAGTGAATAATGGAAACGAGTCATAACATGACGACACTCACAGATGGCAGCTTGTACAACCACTGCATCCGAATCAGCTGAGCTCTGGCTGTATCCGGCAGCGTTTACGGCCTTCACTCTGAACACACAGTTCGTTCCAGTGGTCAGGCCATGGCACACAAACCTAAACACAAAAAAATATATAAATATGAATATAAATAAATATAAATATAAATATAAATATAAATATAAATATAAATATAAATATAAATATAAATATAAATATAAATATAAATATAACTTTCACCCCTGAGGAAAGCACAAGGAAATGTTTGTATGATAAGAGCATTAATTATGAATAATTAAACAGAAACTTTGCCAACCTGGTCTGCTTGACAGGTTTGTTGTTGCACGGCACCCAGACATCAGTGCCCACCACGCTATATTCAATGTAATAGCCAACCAGGTGTCTGACTTCCTTTGAGGACCCCCATGTGACCACCACGGAGGTGTCGGTGTTCCTGATGGCCACCGGGTTGCCTGGAGCTGAGGGCAAGTCTGTTTGGAAAGACAGGGTAGAACCTGTGATGCAGGCTGTGGGACGTATAGCAACTGTTCCATCTTTACAAAGTGTAAATGCTAAACTTGCTGGCTCACCCAGTTTATCTCCAACAGTTATTTCCCCCGTGGATACGGAGGGCTCGCCCACGCCAGCCGAGTTGCAGCAGCGCACGCGGAAGCTGTAGGACTTCCCCTCCGCCAGGTCAAACAAAGCAAAGCGGGGAGACTTGACCGGCATGCTGGTGTTCACCCTCTGCCAAGTGTCTGTTCCTGAAATACACTGACGATGATGGAGAGCCAGTGACATGTCAGGCAACGTGACAGCACCGAGTGATATGTGATTTATGGAATTTAACATATATTCTGTATAAAATCATGCACGATGGTCATCTGGTCTTCAAATGTAAGCGGTTATTAACTTTATATTGAGATATTTTTATTCACCTCAAGTGTTTGTATATTACAAAATAATTTCATGGATTCTATTTCTCTCACCTTCTCAATATAATACATGACTCCTTCGTGACCCCTCTGGACCGGGGGCTTCCAGGCGAGCACCACGTAGCTCTTGGTTGCCTCAGTAACCGCGACGTCAGAGGGTTCTCCAGGGACAACGCCCACTGAAGAGGCAAGAAGAGCCGGAAGACTTGAAATTGAAATTGGTACAAGGCGCTGCATTTACACAATAAGTTGACATGATACCAAACAGATAGGGACAGAAAGTCAGGGTTAACACCCTGATCTGCAGCTCCTAAAATCCTTCTATCACTTAAATGAAAGATTTATTAAAATGTGTCCCACCAGTGGAATCCTCCTCTGTGAATTTGATCATCCCAGTCCATGGAGCTGAGGGCCCAGCTGTTGGGAAACAAACAAAATGAATCATCATTTTTATTGTCAGTTTCAGCAGCACTCTGTTGCTTCTCTTACCTCGGAGGCGAGCTCTGTCAGAGGGATCCATGGCAACCACAGCCTCCGAGACGCGAGACGGACGGCTGACTCCTGTCTTGTTCAGGGCCCGCACCCTGAACACATAGGAGCGGCCCTCCACCAGCCCTGTGACAGGGAAGCGGGCGTACTTCACCGGGGCATCGTTACACTGAGCCCAGTGATGGGTGCCCACCTCACACCTACCAACACAAAACACACCCACATACTGTTTATGTTAGACATACAGTTATGACTTACAGAAATAATATTGCTTTGTCTTGCAAGATAAATGTAGGACATTGATATGTGAAGTAGCTCTGCAGGAATTAACTATTTGTATTATCGGTTTGCCCACGGGAAAGCAACTGACAGTCAGAGTGGGCGGGTCGGCGTGCATGTAGGCGTTTTTAATCTGGACGGAAACAATATATCTGTCAAGATGTCAGTTTGATGGAGACTGAGTAGGAAGTTAGCCATGGACCTGTAACACAAAGTAAGCTGGTATATCGACCGGTACAGTCAACTGGTCTATTGGGAGTTGATGAGACTGAATTCTAATTTGATGATTCTACGTTCAAAATTGGCTGAATATTGTAAAATCTTGAGAAAGAGAGAGCATGTGACCAACCTGTCGATGTAGTATCCCAGGATGGAGTTGCTGCCCTCCACCGCTGGCTGCTTCCAGGTCACCACCACATAGTCCTTATTGGCATCATGACAGCGCACATCCAGGGGGGCCACGGGAACCCCCTCCACCTCCACATCAGCATCTGGCACAGCAAAGTCCCACACACACACACACACACACACACACACACACACACACACACACACACACACACACACACACTCCATTACATGCTCAGTTTCCATGTTCTGACCTACTTACTTACGCCTCTACTGTACAGAATGTGTGGCACAACACAACGATTGCTATGTGTTATTTTATTTCTTGCTAACATAAAAGGGGATTGTGAAGATGCCCTCTTCTGTTCGTGCAGGCCGAACGCACTGTGGCGACGTTACTGCCATGCAGACAGATTTAGAAGCAGCGTTCCTGAGAGGGAACCAAACACCTCGGAAAAGTGTTGTGCCGAACGGACCTGTGACTGTACAGTTCTACAAAGCCAAATGAGATAAGTCTCAATTGAATGACAGGCTGCAGTTTCAATGGCCACCAGGTACTTTACCTCTGACAAACACATAAGCAGAGTATGTGTCATAGCCAGACTTGGTGTTGACGCGCAGGGTGTACATGCCCTCGTCTTCTTTGTTGAGGTGGACAAGAGTGAGTGTGGCGCGTTCCCCGGACCAGTGGGTGTGTACCCACTTAGAGGGCTTCAAGGGGACGGCTGGTGGGAGAGGTGACGGGTTTAAGCAACACATAGTGGATTAATATTGATTACAGCGAGGGACTTCATGCAACTCACAGTCTCTGTACCACACGACGTCGGGCTGGTATTTCTTCACAGTCGGATAAATGATGACAGTGCAGCCCAGACTCAAAGTCTCCCCCTCACGTCCAAAGGCCACTTCGAATTTATCAATGATGGTGGTCTCAAAGGTGACACCATGCTCAGCACAGAAACCATCTGAAGACAGAAATATATATATGTGTGTGTGTGTGTGTATGAAAACAACCATGAAGTTGGGACAAAATTGAACAGAAGATTATTATTACTTATGAATTACTACAGAAAATGTATCTATTATTATTATTATTATTATTATTATTATTATTATTATTATTATTATTATTATTACTACTACTACTACGATTACTACAGAGAGGCAGTACATATTTATTGTTCTTATGATTATGAATATTGCCAGTGCTTTCAGTATCCCTGTGTTATGTGCCAAGGTAAAAGTCAAATCAAATTAAAACCGACTCACGTGGTTTACGATCCAGAGGGCCTGCTTCCTTGCCATCCTGGAACCCTGCGGAAAAACATGGCGGCAACCTCACTGTTAATTTCCCTAAAAATAAGAAATCAAATGCAAAACCAAAACGCTTGCCTACTTTTGACAACGATCGTAGCCACGGAGGAAAATTCGCCCTTCACGTTGAGGGCAGAAATGCGGTACTGGGCGGTGTCGAGGAAGTCGCAGCTGAAAAGGAAAAGGCGATGAATGAATGGCAGTTTGCAGTAATATGGAGATGTGATATTGTGGGGGCAGTGCAGTGTGACCTGAGTGATTACCTACTTCTTGATCTCCAGGGAGTGCATGTTATAATTGCTCTCTGCTGTGTACTTCTCGGGGTGGGCCTTGGCATCGATGAGCACGTTGTTTTTGTACCTTGAAGAAAGGCAGCAGAAAGGTCGCAGGTTTATTTTGGCTGTTGTCCTCGGAGTGTGTAATTGCAGAGGAGTGTGTGCCTTCATGTGGCGACTGGGGAAAATAAGGCTCGTCTGATGACGAGAGCGTCGAATGGAAACTTCCCTCTGACGCACTGTTGACTGATCATCAGCGATGATGGGTTTTTTTGTTCCTGTGACTCAGAGAAGATGAGGGGGGGTGAAGTTTGAATATTTCTTACCAAGCAACCCTGGGTTTGGGCCACCCGGCCACGGTGCAGTGCAGCTTGACAGTGTTGCCCTCCCAGACAGTCTGCCCCCGGGGCTTGACAATAAACTCCGGAGCGTGTGTGAGGCTGTCCGGGTTCATTTTCTTTCGGAACTCTGTCCACTCGTCCATCTACACAACATGAGAGCGAGAGGCCATTTTTAAAAAATCTATAGAGCACGTCTAGCTGTAGTCGTCATATGGAAAATGATATTTTAGACCTTTTAGGTAAACAACAGGATGTACCGTCTTGGAGAGTTCCACGCGTTCAGCGGTTTCCCTTATGTGCGTTGTCCTGGTTTTCTTCTCCACCCTCACCTCCAGAGCTTCCCGGGCCTCCCTGACAAACAGGTTCCTCATGGCCACGTAGTTTATCCCCTCCTCCGTGACCTCCTCTTGGGACTCCATCAGACCCCGGACCACGTCATGACTGCAACACAACAAACCGCCATGGCGTGTTTTGTTTCACATACTCAATTTAAATAAATAATATTTGATTTTTTTTTTTTTTTGATGTCTTTACTCACTTGGCTCTGAATACGGGAATGACATATCCAATAACTTCTTTGTCCTTGTCCATTGCCAGGTAGGTGCGTTTGGCTCTCTTTGGTAGCGGGCTCACTTTAACCACCTCCTGCCCCTTCTCTGTCTTCACAGAGCTCTTCAGGCTAAGACATCACATATATAACAATAATCAACACACACACACACACACACACAGTCAACAGGTAACTGCTGTATGTACAAACTACACCTACTGCAACCAATACTACTACATCTCCAAATGTACAGTACATCTGCTGAAAACAGTCCAGGAAAGTTTCAAAAGACAATCATACACATGGTTTTGTCCTTCGTAGTCTCGATGTTTAAACCTGACGAAATGTTAATTTAGCTGAATTTAGTTGAATCTGATTGGCTGACATTTTGGAGGCCACAGTTTATGATGCTGATAACCAGTTTTACGCTGTACAACAAGTTGTTACTGAGATTTTGCCCACCCATAAACGACAATAAATTTTGGCGAGGTGTTTTAAACGAGGTGTATTATCTGAGATAATGACTGCAGTATTTGTATTCACACAAATATCCAAAAAGTAGAGCAAAAGAAAAAAAAAATCGACCTCTCTGCATTTATAAAACTTGAAATAAATGTGCCGGATACAATAAAAACACGGTTAGTGCATTGGTCCAGTGACTCAGAAAAGGACGAGGTATTCCTGTGTATATTCTAGGACCCAGCTCCATATTACACTGTGACTCATTCACCCGTCTGACTCCCAGGCCTCCCTGTTATAAGCATGGTGTATAAATGGAGCCTGAACTGGTGGACATACAGCATGGGCGAAGTTTGTTATCAAGGCCTTTTTTATTTCACTCATTCTGGCCATTTGGCCCGGAGGAGGAGCAGCACAAGCTCGGCTTTGATAAACTCTTCTTCAATGCTGGCGAGACGACAAAGGATTTCTGCAGTGACAGGAAGTTATTTCTTACTGCTGACTCACCAAGTCTTCGGTTCAGAAAGTCAAAAGGTGTAAAAAGTTTTGGTGCGCATAAAAAAAGCGCATTTAATCCTCAGCAGTCTGAGAAGCTTGAGTCAGTGTTAAGAATTTGAATAATAATAAGCTGTTTCCTGTTCCTCGACTTACGTACAGTGTCTTTACAGTTGGACTAATGCTAGTGTCCCATGTCCTCCCAACAGAAATAGCTCGGCCGGCCACAAATAAATCTGGCAGCCATTCACTACAGCTGAGATTCCTAACTTGACCCCTTTAGAAAACTCTGCCGCTCGAAGGACAAAGACACTGTGTCCATGTCACATTCTGACAAGTATCAGGGACGCAGTGGATCATCTGAGGTGCTGGGCTCGGCAGGTATTGATTATAGACTTGTTTCGACGCCATCTGACATGAAAGTTAAATTTAAATATATATATATTTAAATATGTATAACTAACTAAGAATTTAAGCTATGAGCTGAAATATATATATATATATATATATATATATAGCTTAAATTAGTTATTACCAACAATACAATAGTCCCACAGCTGTAGACATGACACTTTGAGACTTGTACTTCTTCTGGTACTTCACCACTTTGAGATTTTTATAAAACTTGACTTGCCAGTTGACAGTAAAAAAATAAAAAAGTAAAGTATTGCAGTGTAAAAGTGTGAGGCTGTGAGGACAGCTGCATTAAAATGGCAAATTTCATAATAGATAGTAATAGTAATACTTGTGAATGGACTGGTGTTGTGACTTGGTTTCAAGACTGAAAAGGGATCCTGTTTAGAAAGCTGCTGCAGAGAATGGGATGGGTTCTTATAAAAAATATAAACCTCTGAAATCAAAAAAGAAAAACATCTATTTATATATACACAATTATATCATTTTTTTCTCCCTCTTACTGCAGAACACACTTTGCACCAGACCCAAAGTACAGTGCTGAATATTTGAAAGAGCTCCATCCTGGATGCTTTCATCGCTCCATAGGTCACAGATGTGGCAGGTTACTTTTAGAGGAGGCTTATTCCTACTTTACAGTTTTCAAATATTAACCCTCAGCATCTGCGTCACTCCCACGCTCTTACCGACGGGTGGTGGTGGTCTTGTGAGCCGTGAACGACTGCGTGCTAAAAGATGATTTGCTGCTGCCGTGATAGCTGCTCTCATAGTGATGCTGCTGCTGATGCTTCTCCTGCCGGTGATGTAGTTGCTGCTGTTGCTGCAGTTGCTGCTTCTGCATCACTTGCAATGATCCTGACATTCTGAGGGCCACTGTGCCAACTTATAATGTCAGACTGTCCGTTACCAGCTCTGTAAATCAATCTTCCTGTTATTATTGTACATTGATTTCTGATCGGGGGTTAAACGGGAGTTAGCTGAGAATATGAACTGATGGTTAGGGTTTATGGAAAGCAACCAGGTGGTTATATTAATTGTGAAGATGATGATGATGATGATGATGGTTGGTTAGCTCTGGTTAAAATCTAATTCTACTGTGTTAAATTAAGCAGCAGTAAGTAGTACATAAACTAAAGCAGCATCGATTTCTCGACATCTACGTCTTTATTTTCTGGCTTCAAAAAATTATATAAATAATAATCACTTCCGCATGTTGAGTTGTAATAAATGTAGAATCCATTCGATAGAGCCCGAAATATATTTGATGGGGATAACTGAAAAACAATAGTAATTAAGTTACAGGCTTTGACCAATTACAGTGATGTCACACTTTGTTGAGACAAAGACTGCAACACATTATTATGCGCTTTAACTATTGAAGTGTTGATTAATTTATTTGTGATGTCAGGACATTGTAAAAAAAATGCCACAAATCAAAATATGCAAAAGCCATTGTTTACATATTTGAGATGTGTGTGTTTGTCTGAACATCAGTCAGTTGTAATCTCATTTACACACCAGGAATTAGCAAATGTTTTATGATTATAAAAAATGGACAGTTAATAGATCACCAAAACGCCCTCTTCAAAACACAACCTGCCACTGGGCATAGGCCCACCACCATTTAATTATCAGATATTTAGTTTACAACAAAAGTAAACTGGCCGGTAAAGCACAAGGTCGTAGAGGACATAGGTTTTGACACTGTCCTGATGTAAAAGCTCCAACGTTAACTGAACTGTTAAACTCGTGCCCAGTGACAGAATTTCAGCGCAGTGACACATGCAGCCTATTCTACAAGAAATGAACCTCGTTAGTATCATGAACAATCAGAATGTATGGATGTGGGGAAAAAAACAGTGTTGAAATACAAATAAATAAATAAATCGGTTGGCCTGAGAGTTACTGGTTGTTGATAAAATGTGGCCAACTAACTTAAACAACAAAAACAATCATTTTGGATCAAAGACTATATATTAAGAAAAAGGTAAGTATGTCACTCACCACGAGAAACAATACGAACAGTCCACAACAGGTGAAAATAAGAGCAAGGATGTGCTATTCCAAAGGAAGTGAATGCAGGTTGGGGTCCGGGATAAGCAGCAGGGTGAGGGGCAGTGGACAGAACAGCAGTCCACAGAACAAAAATAATGCTGCCACTCGGCAGAATGCACAAGACACCCTCAGGACCTTTTAAGGCTGGTGGCAGTTTTAAATTTAGACCATGAGACCAGGAGAAGGGCCAGTCAAGCTAAGGAGCCTCTCCAGGACCTCGGACCACTACTATGTTCAGTACTGAAGAGGGGTGGGGGTGCAATCATTGGTTTTAATGTCCATTTAAAAACGTGTCCCTGTTTAAACAGAAGACAAAACCAATACAACTGTACACTAACACCTATATTTACACACAGGCCAACTCTAATGGCAGAACTATACAAATAGGACTTTTAATTCTAGTTCCCTAAATAAGTTAAGTGTCTCAACTTACAAGTTAGGACCCATAATGGCCCAGTATTCCGTGTGTCCTAAAACGCAACACAAATGACTCCAGTTCCGCTTTGGGCAATTTACACACGTTTGTCTGGTAATTGCTGCCACCTGGTGATGAAATCCATTCACCGCACCGTTTGTTGTTTGGACAAAAAAATAACAAAATAAATAGCTGCGTTTGTGTCGACGTATTTGTGACGTGTTATTTTACAAAAGTCCTCACACGTCGCTATTACACAACTTCTTATTGACTGATTATACGAATAAAAACACCATATAAACACCATGGAATATTCCTGGCCGATGGTATCTACCAGCTCGGCTCTGATTGGTCAGCTCGAGGAAGAGGAAATAAAACATTGATGGTTTCTCCTCATCAGCCTGTGGATGCTCCGGTACCTGTGCGCACAACTGTGTGGCTAATAACGCCTGTTTTTCCTCCGAGGTGTGTGATTTATTATTTTTTGAAGAATATATCCAATGCGTGTTAAGGCCACAATATTTGAGGACACAAAGGATTGTGTATTTCTTGTGAATTGATATTGTTTTGCTAAAGCTAGCTAAGTCACTCAGTTATGTAGGTCACCATTAGGCCATCGCAGGCTAATAAATAAATAAAGTGGTTTTCTCAATAATTTCTCACTCACATTTAGACCGTGAAGCAGATGTATTTTATAGCACAAATATACGTCACTATTTCCACATATGTTCAGCTATTTTGTTGTAGTTTGAATGTATTTTGTTTGAATTTTAATTGGCAGTAATGCTAACACATGATTTAGTCGGCTAAATCACAGATCAACCTTCCTAAACTGTGTATTCTCGTCTCATTAAAGTTGTTGCACAGTTGCATTTAGCCCTATATTATCAAATCACAGGTCCAGGATATCATATTAATCATGTTATAGCCTAACAAACAGCACACAGCATGAGAAAGGTAGTGATGCCCAGATGAAACCTAATGAAGTCTTGTCGCTTTCCATTCAATTGGTCCAAAAAAAGAATTTCTTGAGGCTTTATGTGTACACACACACACCGCCCCCTGCTGGTCTTTATCGTTATTGTCATATTAACTATTTGTGTCTTGCTATTTTGTGTGGTTCATTCATTCATTCATCCCTCCGTCTAATCTGTGTCTGATTGTTGATGTCAGCAAACTTGTCAGTATGATCATCAATCACGCCAACACTCGAACCACTTCCTGAAACAGCGAGGCTTTAATACGTCATCGGTGAATCGCCCTTAAAGAAGCAGACCTCGATACGCGAATCATATGAGATTTTAATGAGTTTTAATTTTAATGAATTTTAATGAAATAAATTTAACATACATACATCACATCACACGTTCACACAGACACACTTACAATGCTGTTCACTTCATTTACCAATTTCAATTACGACATTTACAAAATTGTTTTTATTAATGATACTGCTTTCATAATGTTACTTTGTTTATGTTGTATTGTTGTTGAACTCAGGTTCACAGCCATCAGGTCATTCGCACAACAGGAGCAGAAACCCACCACCTGGCAGCATGTCGAGCAAACGGGCCAAGGGGAAGAACACCAAGAAGCGTCCTCAGCGCGCCACCTCGAATGTGTTTGCTATGTTTGATCAGTCCCAAATACAGGAGTTCAAAGAGGCTTTCAACATGATTGACCAGAACAGGGATGGTTTTATTGACAAGGAGGACCTTCATGACATGCTGGCCTCATTAGGTAGACATGACGGTATACTCCGTTCACACAGACACACTTACAGTGACATTCACTTCATTTACTGAAGAAAACAATGGTAACATTAAAACCTGTTTTCATAGAGTCAGTATGCGCATAGTGTTTGAGAGCCATTAAATTCAAACCTCGGCACTCTGACCTTTTCTTTTCCCAGGCAAGAACCCTACCGATGAATACCTGGAGGCCATGATGAATGAAGCACCTGGTCCAATCAACTTCACTATGTTTCTGACGATGTTTGGAGAGAAGCTGAACGGCACAGATCCGGAGGATGTGATTCGTAATGCGTTTGCCTGCTTCGACGAGGAAGGAACAGGTGAGATTTAATTGCAGCTGCTACCCGGTGTACATTATGTTCGAGGTCTGCTACTCGCCTTACATTCAAACTGCACGTCCAACCTACAGGTGTGATCCAGGAGGAGAACCTGCGGGAGCTGCTCACCACAATGGGCGACAGATTTACAGATGAAGAGGTGGATGAGCTCTTCCGTGAGGCCCCTATTGACAAAAAAGGCAACTTCAACTATGTAGCATTCACACGTATTTTAAAGCACGGTGCAAAGGATAAAGATGATTAGAGATGATGTTGCCGGATGAGTTTCATTCTATACATCCATTGTTAACGGGTCTCCACATGTTTCACTATTTATATCCTGCAATGTGGTTCATAGTAAAGCTTCACTGTGGTATATACTGTACTGAAGGTCATCTGTTGCTTTTTGGAACATACCTCTGGATGATCCTCAACCCTACTTTTAAAGCTTATTTGCACATCCGCACATGGAGTCCACTGAACTTCTGTCCATCCTGGGAGAGGGATCCCTCACATGTGTCCCTCCCTGAGGTTTCCGTGTTTTTTTCCTTTGTTAAAAGGGTTTTTCTTTTGGCAGTTTTTCCTCACCCTTGCTGAGGGTGTAGATGTTGCAACCTGTGCACTTTGTCAAAGCCCTGTGAGGCAAATTGTAATTTGTGAATATGGGCTGTACAAATAAAATTTGATTGATTGACACCTGGGATAACTACACTGTATAAGCTAGTAAAGTTATATGTAAAGACCTTAGGGATGAAGCTGGAAATAAACTGAAACATCCGTCTTTGGTTGGTTTTACTAAATCCTTTGTATCCTATAAATTAAATTGTAGTCTGAGATAAATTACTGAGCCTCTGTTCATATTTTATATATTTTTTATTTTTAAAACAAATGAAAATGAATAAGCTGTCTTGTTCTTGGAGATGGTTTACAACATTTCACATTCCACAGTTAAAACATCTCAAACATACACACTGGATCACTTATTGTATTAAACAAAAAGTGCTAGTTCGGTGCTGGCTCTTCATGTAGATGGTACAGTAAAAACAAACTATAGGGCCAAAAGTTTGTGGATTGTGTCGTGTTGCTTTGGTCTGGGTTGCATTATCCTTAACTTATTCTCTTACACACACACACACACACACCACATGAGCAATAAATAGGCAAAGATGTGCTCCACACTCAACACTTTGTGTACATGTTGCGGTTGCTCACAGAGCAATGTATAGCACATGATAAGGGAGGCTTTGTGGTTCTACTCTGCCAGGGCAAGGTTTTTCGACTGGATCTTTGAAAGGTGATCTGATATACAAGCCTCAATCCTGTCACACTGAGCCAGGAAATCCTAATGACAGAAAACAATTACACTTGGTTAAAATGACTCTTGTCATTAATTTTCAATCAAGACATTTTGATCATACTGAAAAAAATTACCTGCACTGTCTTTACAAGTCCCTTTTTTTTCATTCTGCAGTCACTGAAATTTTCTGGAACACTCTGTTGGAGGAGGTGTAGTTTTGGATTTAATATATGTGACATGTGAATAAAGTGTACTGTACTCTCAAAAGTAAGCCCCTAAACCAAAATAGATTACCATTGCATCTATCTGTTCTAAAGTCTTCAAGAACTTCTCAGCTGCAACTTTCACTCTGTGGTCTAGTTTATCCAGTGCCTGTGCCTGTAGGTCTTTGGCCAGGAAGCCCTGAAGAAATAGGAAAAGGTAAGTGACAATCTGAACTCGGACACACTCAAGAACAGAACAAAGCTACGCAGTATTAACATGCAACTTTATAACCACAGATTAACACTTACATTCTTGAGTCCAGTCAACTCCCCGTCTACTTTTTCCAGTGTTTTAGCAATCTGTTCCACAGATTTCTCAATGTCTTTCAGCTTCTTCAATTCAGCTTCTTCCTCAGGACTGTTCTGTTTGAAGATTATTTTGAGTTTTTTGATCACATAAAAAGTCGCCCAGATCAAAATGCTTCAAAGATCAAAATGCCTCACCCGCTTTCCAATCATCATGATCTTGCAACCCTCTTTTACACCATAGCTGGATAAATTCTCCTCCATGTCTTTAAGTGATTTTCCTGTCACAATGAACAAAGCAAGGACGTATAGTAACATCTAACTTATATGATACTCAAGCAAATTTGGCAGTCACAGAGGATAGATTTTGGTTCTACCTTTGAAAATTAGTTTCTGTGAGGCTGCTGGAACGCCAGTGGTTTGGGCGAGAGTATCTGACAGGTCTTTGACCGTCGGACCTTTCCCATCTTCATGACCCGTTAATGTAATGCTGTGCTTAGCAGATCCTGAAGTAGGACCAAAACAATAGAGATGCAGCTAAAACTATTACCAGGAACACTTCCCTATGTAACAAACTTTTTAAATCATAATCATTCATCTGTTCAACTGCAATATCCTCTAAACAGTGTGTTATATTTCTAGAGACCAGCGAATGTCACCTGCATCACAAAGCCATATGCATTAAGTATTACATCAATAATTATATACATTAATCGCTTATTGACCTATACTTCAATAAAATAGGTTTATTTCTATAGAACAAAGCCAGACACGATTTACCAACACAAATGTTAAATCTCAAATAAAAAATAAGATATAACTTTCATTTATATGTAAGAGTTATATATTAATTTGTGTGAAATATTTTTAACCCGGGTTTTAAAGCATGTTTACAGTCTTTGTTGTGTCTTTTCACCGAAGGCTAAGAGCAACTATATATATACAGTATGTTGGCTAACGATTTGCTAGCATCTCCACCACTGCTTGTTTAACATTTCTTAGATTCCTATCTGTTCGGCTACAACTGTAGTCTAAAATCCCAAAGATAGTATTACCGTATGCGACTGTCACTGTGATAGTTTGCTGTGACATTTTCCTTAGAAGACGTCCGTGAACACAACAACGTGAGGTACTCCGCTAACAGTTGAGGATCACTAACTACTTCCGGTAGCACACCGGAAACAGTTCTTCTCGACCTTTTATTTATTATTTTTATGATAGAAATCGTATTTAAAATATGACATCAGCACAATACAGTAAAATATCTCAATTCATTGTAAGAAAATAAATATTTCACATATTTGTAATTATCTTATATTCTTCATCATTACCTAAGGTTGCCTCATACACAGTTCTGTATTAGTAGATGCTTTCACTCACACTGTGTCTACCGATGATAATTATCGTTATTAACAAACGGGATTTAATTCAGCAATCTGGGGTTGCATTTCTATTAGATTCTCTGTCGATTAAATAGGACTTAAAATGTCCTTAAAACTTTCACCTCAACTGAAGGCAGAGCAAATCTTTGATTCTATTTCAGAAAAAAATGTCAGTCACGCATTTGTCCAGTAGGTGGCAACAAAGATCTGAATGTTTTAGAGGCTGTAAAGCTGGTCACAGGTTGGTGACGCAACGTCAAACATGTCACCTTGTAGCTAAAGGATGCCTCCTTCACCCTGCCTGCCCCACAGGTTCCACTTGGCACAGTTGTTGCACTCTCAGTATCTGTGTTAAGGGGCCATTCTTTAAACGTCCAAATAAGCACTGTGCTGTGCCACTGTATTAAAAAAAAAAAAATGAAAAAACCCCTCACCGCTCTCACTTTGTATTTTTTGGGGAACAAAGTGTACTCTGAGATCCTACGTGTAGTGAGCAGAAATACTTCACCTGGCTGTAAATTGCCCCATTTGAAGTAGATGACGTCTTGTTCTGTGCATCCAGTTCCTGAAGCCTGGACGACTTTTTCCCCGACACGTACCGGCTTGTCCACACTGCTACAGTGCTTGGTGACACTGCTGTCACGTGTGCACGCTTTAATGGGGTTCATTTGTTATGCTGTTTTACTACAGACAAGAGGCAGGGATTATTGCATATGGGTCTCCTTGCAACATGTGTGAGAACTGGAGTGTGTGCGTCAGATGCTACAGTTATATTGAAAGTCCCAGCATTAAAAGCATTCCTACTACATCTCTTTCTAAGCCTCCCACGTGTCCACGTGAGGCGCAGGAGCTGTGGATTCTCTTGCTTTGTATTTGTACAGTAGTTAAGGTAGACAAGCAAAATAGGTTTGCATTCACATTGCAGAAAAACCTGTTTTTTTTTTTTTACTTTACTCCTTTTTTGAACACCTTTTTTATAGAACAAATGACTAATTGTTTTGTTATGTCATGTTATGTTGACATGTTTTGGGTATTAACCAGTATTTCTATTGTAACATTAACCTCTGTTTAATGGATCAGCTCAGGTTATAATCACATGTAGTAATTTTATCTAATCCATCCATCCATCCATCCATCCATCCATCCATCCATCCATCCATCCATCCATCCATTTGCAGCATATTTTAGGGTCAGGTCAGCCTGACCTGGGTGGTAATGGGTCCGTCAAGGAACTCACAGCTTGCTATATTTGTCAGAGCTGTTGACCTCCCCACAAACACGTTGACCTTGTAACTGTTGAAGCCACACAGAGCTTGCCAAAGACGCTTCCCATCATTTTGTATTGAGGACGTTGCAGACACTGCTTCCGCCGTCTTTGTGCTTTATAGACTGGAAACCGCATAACTTACAGCACAGTCAGCAACAATCAGTGTGTTACTAGAATAAACAGACTCGTTCACTCATTCACCTGAACAGACATTACTGGTTCATCTTTCCCAGAATCAGACGCAGTGGACTCCGATTTCAGAAATTCCCCATAATGTTTCCTGAGAAATCTGACATTTTCAGCGGAGCAAGTGGTAAGACGAGAGCTGGTTTTTCTTTCTAAACAACAGTTGTCACTTCCGCCTTCTTGCCATTCGTCGTATCTACTTGCTGTATTAAAGACAACATAGTACTGAAAATATGCAACATGTCCTATTACATACAGGAACTATAGAGACACATTTTGAATGTATGTACCTCCCCCCATTTCCAGTGAATATGTATGTCTTGGGGAAAAAAAGCAAATAATAGCTACTTCCTGAAATGTCTGTGTATCCTATTAATTTGGCCTCAGTTTCACTGTTTTCATGATTTCATTTGTTGCTGTATTTAAAGCCCAGGACATAAACTTCAAAGATTTGTTTAACTGGCTAACTTCATGAATTATGATCCAAATACTATTAGCTATTGATGTCTGGACTTGTCCAATACATCAAATGATATAAGACAATAGATAAATAAAAAATGCAATATTGTTTCAAGTCCAATCTTACTAATGTATAATAAGTTCAGAAATTGTAAACAAAATGGAAATATACTTGGTGAGGTCAGGAAGTAAAGATCAGAGTATGATTTACTCAGTAATTAGCAACAAATTCCTGAAAGACTGTGGGAAAAGGTCCAGTTTAAAACATTGACTTGTGCTGTTTGTTGAAATGAGATGGAAATCGTTTTTCAGCAGGCATTAGAAAGATGGGATCTTTGACTGGGGCACAGAAAACACCACAAATAGATTGAGGAACAAACTTTTTTGTATGCTTTGTGCGCAAATGTGTTTTTTTTGTCTCTCTTATTTTAACTCTTATTTTAGCGTGGTGTTATAGCAACATCTGGTGGCACAATGTATGCACAATGGCACAATGAATGTATGGTCCGACTTGCGTCGAAATTCGGTTTCGACACATTCTCAGGAACGGATCTCCGACGTAACTCGAGGACCCCCTGTACTAATCAGACCCACTCTCCGTGGATCAATTCCTGGAAGTTTACACGAGCAGCAAACACATGTGGCTGTAACTTATGGAAATGTGTGATTATTGATTCCCTGCTGACTTCACGTGTCACCATGTGATGAAATAACACGCAGCAGATGATCGAACAGGACCAGTGAGGTACATATTGTTAAGTGTTGTGTGGTGCTCAACAAGAGAACACCCTTTAAGCAAGTGGACACAAAGGAGTTATTTGCAGCAACCCTTTTCTTCATCATGCAATATAAATGACATGAAAATGAGTTTTAGCTCTCAATTTATAATTGAGGGTTTCAGGATGAATGCTGGGATGGAGCTGCAGGGTCTGTTTCCGTGGTAACTTGGTTATCATGGTTGCAGCTCTTTGTTTCTACGCCGCTCCACCAAGTTCAAGCATCGATGGTGTTCATATTAATCACCACTCACACAACTAATACGTCTTAATATGTACTGACTCATTTCTACAAAGCCTGACCCACGGTTTGTTTTGTGTCACATTATATTTCCATCTTCTTGACATATAAAGTTTCCAAGTTTGACTCATGCTTTGGAAAAAAAAAAAAGAAAAAAAAAGAAAAAAAAAAGCTTCGGCCTCTCCCAGGACAGCTCATCCGGGCGTGGGGCCTGTTTGTGCTTACAGTATACACTACATGATCCTGAACGTCAAGCTGAAATGAAACTCCATCTTCTTGTATTTTTATAATCATAAGAAAGGTATTGTGAAATCACATCTTTATTGCTGGCCAGCCAACATGGAGCAGCTATTTTAAACCTGAACAAAAAGACGTTACGGTAAAATGATCACATTTTACCCGCATTACTTTGACAGGGTTGTCAAAAAAACCCCAAGTGGATTTTCCGTGTAATTGTTTTGGGTTCTTGTCCTGGTACCATGAAGAAAGTCCCGCAGTTAAAAATAGACCAATAAAGTTGACATCCAGTGGTGTAAATTTCCATGATGTTATCTTACCTTGTTAAAATGACATATTTTACCAGAAAGATTCACTTTGACTGATGAGTTTAAACTCGTAGCACGGAGAATCGGGAATGTCCTCTTTTTTCCACTAATGTATCTGACCCAGCGCTGTGAGAGTTTCTATTCCTGGTGTTTGGCAAAAAACTCCGGAGCCATTAAGTTCATGTCATCTGAAATTGACTTGCATGATTCAGTGTCTGTGGTTAATACTTATACAGCATATTATTGTTTAATACAACAACTTAAAGACACCAGACTCACATTGTCTGTTTTTATGTATGTTGGTTTTTTTTAAAATATTGTTTTGATAACTCGACCAACTCTAAAACGAACTTCTGAAGCCAGAGGTCAATGTAGAGGTCAACAGAGCTGTGGTTCAGGAACATAGTTTCTATCAAAAACATGAATTTGTATCAAAAACATGAATCTTCATCATATGATATTATAGATTAAGCGTAATCGTAGAAAGAAAGAAATTCCGAAGAAGTTAGAAACCGATGACAGGAATTGTTCAAATGATGACCGTGAATGATGGTTTTCCTCTACCTCCAACTACGACACAACCTGAATCCTAAAGTTTGATTGGAACTTGAGTCATGGATACGCGTCCACAGAAAAAGCTCATACACAAACAGTACGCGTAACATGCTACACAGTACACGCTGTGGCAGGAGAATGCTCGGGGGCCTTTGTGACTTTGCCCTCACCTCTTTAACGACTGCTTTGAAGAGGAGTGGGCCATCGCAGGAGGAAAGTGTAGGAAGGGGGGAGCGACAGGAGGTGGTGATGATGATGGGTGGCAGTGGGTAGAGAGAGAGAGAGGGCGGATTTGCCAAAGGGAATGTGTTGGGGGGGGGGACTGCTGTGACTCACAGGTGGTGAGAGGCTGAGAGGTAGTAAACAAAGGTGTCTGTGGAGGTGCTCTGTAGGAGGGCGGCGGTCTCCATGGCAACAGGCCCTCACATTCACATACTTCTCAGAAGAATTAACTCATTTTGGGGCAAATAGAAACAAACAGCATTTCCAAACCTGACCCCCTCCGCCTTCCCATAATACAAAACACACACTGAAAACTACCTCTCTGCCAAACCTGAATCTACACGTCGAACCTGTTCACCTTCGAGGACTGGAGCTTTTGAGGAAACGAGCTCGTCAGCTTTCCTGTTAGAGCGGTTGATGAAAATAGATAATAATGTGGCGGCTTCCTCCGCTGACTTGGCAAAACAATGTCACTGATGCAACATGGATCCATAATTAACATAATTAACATGTGTAAGGTTTAATTGTGTGTGTGGCTATTTCAGGGTTATTATAAGCGGCTCGTTGGTGTAGGGGTATGATTCTTGTTTTGGGTGCGAGAGGTCCCGGGTTCAAATCTTGGGACCAAGAGGCTTTGGACCTGGAGGTCGACGGTTCGAATCCCAGCTCGGCCAGAAAATTTGGGTGTTGCGCCACCATTCCAGACCTGGGCTACAATCAAGCTTGGGAACATGAGGCTGCCGGTTTATACCCCGGACTGGCTGAAAAAAGGCGTCGCCATCTGTTTGCCACCACCTTGGGCCCTTGAGCAAGGCCCTTAACCCCGAAATGTGCTCTCTGGGGGCGCTATCTGTAGGGGCAAGCCCGCTGCTCCATATGTACATGCTATATACTGCTGTGTACTATGTACAGTGGAACCTCGACTTATGAACTTAATCCGTTCTGTGATCGGGTTCGTAGGTTGAAACGTTTGTAAATCGAAGCGTTTTTTTTCTATCCCTATTCCCTACTCCCTACATAGGGAAATGAATGTATTGGACTATATAGGGGTTAGGGAGCGATTTCGGACACAGCCTCAGTCACCTGACACGCTCTGAGAGACTCGCACGGGTCACACGTAATGGCGGCGGCCGGGGAAATGTTTTTAATTTTTCCGTCGAATTTGGTTCATAAGAGGAGACAAAAAAATCTTGAAACTCCGGTTCGTATCTCGAAAAGTTCGCAAGTATAGGCGTTCGTAAGTCGAGGTTTCACTGTACTGTACTGTCTGCATGTGTGGAATGCAGTAGAATTAATTTCCCAATTGTGGGATCAATAAAAGTGTGTTTCTTTCTTCTTTCTTCCTCGTCTGTATCTGGACAGAGCCCGGCCACCTGTTCATCACTGATCCTTTATAACGTTTAGGGACATTTATGTAATGGTCATGGAAAATCATGAAAGCGTAATCGTGAAATGCTCTCGGATTAGGTTAAGGCTCGTTATGTGGGAAACCTTTTCATCCATTGGTAAAATAATCTACTAACACATTACATCTTGCTTGAAAGAGCCCGTTCATCTGCTTACAGCCAATTGTTTGTTGCCATATTTCCCAAATGATATAGGCTTAGTAAAGAGATTATCAGTAGTTTTGTTTTTGACACTTGAGACACGATAATGTCCTCATGGAGCACGTTCACGTTTATGACCTCGTTTACTCAGTATGTGTCCACTGTAATGGATTGATTACAGAGAGAGAGAGAGAGAGAGAGAGAGAGAGAGAGACTCACTTCATACCTTCCATTCAGTGTAACATCAGAGAGAAGGAGTCATCGAGTCACCTACATGTGAAGTGGAACACATTACTTAGTGTGGCCACATTACCAAGCATCTGTCAGCACTGCACATGACCCCCCCCCCCCCCCCCCCCCCCACCCCCCCCTCACCCCCCCCCCACACTCCACCACATTCTTTTTCCTGCCCTCAGTGACAACATCCACCTTCCTTACGTGTCGACTTTCCACGGAACAAAACAACAGTATTTCCTCTTAGGAAACTTTTATTCACTGCATTTCGGTTCACTTGCAGTACTTTGGATACAAACAAATAATAATAATAATAAAAAAATACAAATAAGTTTTCACCAACCAGTTGCACAGCAAACAGTCTCACAGTGAAAATAGACTTTTAATAATAATAAATAAATAAAGAATAAATAAGCAGGAATGCGATGGAGGAGATTTGGCTTCTCTCCCAGTGGTAGCTTTGTTGTGTGAAATTTAATCTCGCCGCTGCGTTTTATTCGCCGCTCCACCGTGGCCACCGCTCGCGCATGTACAGTGCACGTGTCTCTGTCAGAGCCATGGTGGCCATCGTCGTCCAGCTCGGACCCTGTTCTGTGCAGACCCACTGATCTCTGAAGATGACCCCACATCAAATGGCATGAATCCCCTTGGACTGAGGTATTTGTTCCATGGGAATCTTTCCAGTCTCAGCTGTGTGTGCGTCAGGTAGCTTATTTTGCCTTGGAGGAGTCTACAGCAGTCTTCTAGCCGCTCTTGCTACTCAGCTCCAGGTACGTGGAGGACTTGAGGAAACGGGGGTAGCAGTCCTTCTCCATCAGGGTGTAGATTTTGGATTGGGCCACGTCAAAGCAGGACGGGCTGGGACGCTCCATGTTCTCCTTTGTGATGGTTTTGGTGACGTGGTCCAGATTGACCTGTGGAGGAGGAGAGGAGGTGGAGAGGTGATTATCAGGACATGACAGCGGGATAAGAGAAGCCAGAGCATCCTAATGTTTCGACTTTTATTTATTTTGGTAATTTACCTCTCGCGGCGCCTCGGATCTGATAAACTCGTCGTAGATTTTCTTCGCTTTGGTGGCCATTTTTGACGGTTTAGTGGCCCGGTAGTCCTCACAAGCCAGGTAGAAGGCAATGTTTTCCTCACTGAACTCTGAGACGAGGAAGGCTCTGAACAGGCACAGTCCATCTGGACACAACCGAGGGAGAAGATTAATATCCGGGCATCATCATCAATATATGTGGAACGACTGAAAAGTTTTTCTTTTCGCTTACTTTGGCTGGACAGCAGCTTTTCAAACGACTCCTTCCATTTCAGAGGCTCGTCAACGCTTAATCTGCAGAAACAGGAAAATCATCATTAGGAGAAGCTAAAAAAAAACAAATTATCTGTAATTATACTGAAATTAAAAAAAAACGTTCTGTGTCTTACAGTTTGTCACATTTCTTTGACAGTGAGGTGCCAGTGATGTTGTGATCGGACTTCTGGAGTAAACTTCCAAACAACGCTTTCAGCTCCTTCGCCCTGCAAGATGCAGATAAACAACAAGTTACAAAAAAAACATTTAAAAATGAAAAAACAGTAGACACTGAGAAACATCTGAAGGCATCTGTCATGTTCCTGCACTACAGAAACAGTGCAACCTCACCTCTCCAGGCAGGTGATGGGCAGTGATTCCAGTCCTCTGCACATGATGGGATGTTCTTCCTGCTCAAGGATGAGTATTTCCAAAAGTTTAGAAAAGTGTGCGTGTCTGTGTGTGTATGTGGAGTTTGTTATGGAGCAGTTTGTGAGCTCGTCTGCCTCCTCTGTGGTGGAGTGGCTTCTTATAGGGCAGGCCACACTGTGACATCACACCTCTCAGCCAATGAAATGAGGTGTGTGGGAGGATGACGTGACGACTGTGCACTGATTGCCCCCCCCTCCCTCCGCCCAGACTACTCTCTGACTACCAAACAACACATGTCACAGGTACGTTACTAAATGACTTCCCAAGTACTAAGTATCTTGACCTGTGCTCATTCAGGGTGAGTGGATGTCAACACTGTCAATATAGTGTGTAACATTCTTCCTTTAATTATTAATAGTAATTAATAAAAATGCTCTGGAAATGACTCAAGGTCGTCTTCATAATATTAATGATGGTGGACCATCTCCACCCAAAGAGACATCTGCATTGTCCCCAGAGTCTAAATGAGTCCTTTAATGAAGACAATGGTAAAACAATTATTATATTAATTATTATATTATTATTATATTATATTATATTATATTATATTATATTATATTATATTATATTATATTATATTATATTATATTGTTTATCAGATCTATATAGATAAAGCAAAGAACGTTTTATGCAAGTTTTGACGACGGTCCTCACAAACTGGTTGAATAGAAATGTGTGTTTAAATCAGGCCCCCACACACACACACACACACACACACATTTCCTGTCTGGACAATTATTGTGGTCAGTGGTATGACCGGGCAGAGATAAGTGTGACATTACCCAGCCTCGGGCCGGAGAAAGCTATTGTTTACTGAATCAGAAAGTCTAAATTTAGACTCTGTTAAAGAGGTTCTTTTTCACGGGTTCAGGGGAAAAGGCACAGGAAAGAGGAAAATCAGGCAGCCGGATGGAAAAGGTAGCGAGGTAATTTGAAGTGTCTGAGCCCCGGCTGCCTCCGGTGGCAACCCCGAACAATACTGCTTTCCCTCTAACAGGCGGCTTTGTCTGACACACTGGTTCAGTGTGTCAGTGGCCTAAATATAAAATGTCTCCAATGTCTCATAGGTCCAAGAGGAAGGAGGAACTTCCCAAAAGGGAATATGAGCAGAATGGTGTAAAATACGTGGTCAGTTCAATGGAAATGAAAAAGGGCATCTAAAGGACAATGTCACAAAAATCGGGAGATCAACTATATCTATATTAGCGTTATAAAAATAGGTCAATGGAGTAAAACTGTGATATTTAACATTTAAAATGAACTCCATTCCATTTTTAATTCCACGTCCAAGATTCAACCTACTATCCCCAAGAGCTTATTATCCGTATTAGCTTTTGTGATGCTGCTGTCACACAAGGGTTGGTATGTGTTTTTTTTCCCCCTTCAATGACACATAATAGTTAAGAATTGTTGTTATATCACCCGAGCGTCTTTGTTATCTAACAGCAGAACAGGAAATTGACACAGTTTTCCAAGGAACGGCGGCCACAAAAACGAATCAAACGTATGAAACTGTGACTGATGCCCACTCCCACCTCCTCGTGTTCAGTGACATAGATACATTGTCCAGTTGTATAAGAATAATGCGATCAATGGTTTTAGCCATTAGGTCATAAAGTGTTTGTCCAAGAACTGGGTCATTTTAACAACAGCAAATTGGACCAAGACATATATTTCTTTTCTTTTTTTTTTCTTTTTTTCCCCCAACGAACAAAAGATTCCAAATAAAACACGATGTGTCATTCGTCTTGGAGAAACAGAATGACGCGGGATATTTAAGTCCAGATGAGATGATGTAAATAATGGCAGCCATTTTTTTTCAGTCAGCGTGACACTGTGATTCAAATGACACGTTTTCCAAACTGACTTCTCCATTTCATGTACTTTACATTTCATTCTCAGTCCTGCATAAGAACATATTTGTATTTCAACCTAAGAGCAGAATTAATAAAAATATTTATTTGTACACTGTGGTTCGGCAGAATAGCAGCGCAACACTGAACGGTACAAAAAGACAACAACAACAAACAAAAAAAAAGCCTCAAAGAAAATGAACTGATCTGCCAAAACATTAAAACCAGTTCTGAAAACTCATCAGGTGCTTCTATGACGAGTTGGACAATTTATTTTATACAAAATATCACAAATAATTCTCTCAAAACCTCCTTAAACTGGATACTCAGAAAGCAAGACTGTTTTTTTTTGTTTTTTTTACTGGACGTCTTACTTAATTTGAGGTGATTAATGTTTCATGGTATGTATCGTCTGGTCATCGCCGTTATCTTGATGCAAAGAGGACTGACTCCGCTTCCTGTCCCGCTCTGGCTGCGACTAGTTTTTCTTGTAGTCAAAGCCTGGTTTCTGGAAGGGTCATCCGCGTGCGGGAAGTCCACGTCCGTGTGGAATTCCCAGATAGTCTGTCCATTTCCCAGACGGTGTGACCCCTGCCTTTATCTGGGATAGATCCAAAAACAACCCCGTTTCCTCCTCTTTTCGAGCTCTCCTCCTTCCTCATCGGCGCCGTACAAGCTCACGTGGTTGGAGTTTGGGATTTGAGGTTCTGTGGAGTCAAATCGGAGAACAGCAAAAACACAGTTTGAACTCCAGTGGCTCCAGAATCCAAACAATCTGCATATTCACTCTGGTGGCGGTCTGACAAATGGACAGGATGGACAGGTGGAGGCTCACCTAATGCATCCAATCTAAACCAGTCACCTGCTCTGAGCCAGAATGTCCTGCTGTATCTCTGCATCATCAAATGTCAACCAGTCTTTGAACATCTGGCGATGCAGCAGTGTCATCCAGCGCTTCTCCACGTGTCTCGCTAACTTTTCTTTACACCTGCCAGCAACTGTGGCTGAATGTGTTTTTTAATTCTGACACATAAATACATGCACCACTTATTTTTTCCACCCATCTGCCAGCAAGCGACAGTTTTCTCCCGCAATCAGGAGAAACAGATTGTTCAAAGATTAATGAGTGGAATCATGCTCAGCTCAGTTACGACTGAGCATGAGCACACTTGGCAAGATAGTTGGGACTTCTTCTTGGAAAAATTGCAAACGGCTGCCAGAAAATATGGTAATTATATTTCCTAAGAATACCAGCAGGTGGGTAATAAGTTTGCACTCGCTAGCACCTAAACCAAATATGTGCGCAGCAGATCTGACAATGCACCAGCATGATGTCGATAGGCACACGGGTAATTGGGTACATTACCAGAGGTACACCTAATATGCCTTCTCTTATTCTGAAAAATGGCCACCGTGCGAATGGATGTGTTGGGAACAGAGGGTTAATGAGGTGGCAGTAAACACGACGAAATGTCACATCGGTTCGATGAGGGCACCGATATCCTGCATTGTCATTTAAGCATTTTTTTGCATTCAGTCGCACAACCCAGTCGCTTTGACAACGTGTCACCGCGTTCTTTCTCCAGAAACGGAGGACATGACCGAACTGGCATCATAAACCGCATAAACCTTCCGACCTTATATATTAGACTGATAAATTACAAGTTCATTACAAGAGTAAAAAACATGGTGCTCAAAAAGCAACATTACATAAATAACAGCAGCAGTTAAAACATCATATCTGACCAGCGTTTGGGTTTTCCCCCCTCTCTTTCCATTTCAGCAAAGTGAGTGAGTAAATATTTGTCTTTTGCTTTTAAGCAGTGAGGGGCTTTTTTTTCCGGTGGGGCAAAATTTTCTCGGACGTGTCTGTTCAAAGTGTCAGGGCAAACACATCTGTCGGGCGCCGCCTGCTCGGCAACACTGGAGCCAGATGAGCTTTTCCCAGAAATCAACTCTGGATGTGACGATGGTCTCGGCGACGTTCAGCAGCTACGATGTTTTTTATCGCCTATGTTTAGCATGTTAGCATTTTCTACTTAGCACCAATCACAAAATACAGATGAAGTTGGTCCCACTGGTGTCAGACTGACATTGTATGTCAGTACAATGTACATATATATATATACTTTTTTCATGTATTGTGCAAAAAAAACCAAACAAAATGTAAATCTGAATAAAATAAGTATGTAATTTTCTAGTAAATCTACATTCATAGACACTGTGCAGAAAGCAGGGCTTATGAATGGCACTTGCACCAGGCGCCTGTAAGGCCTGTAATCCTGTTGCGATCCATAATGCTGCCCCGTCTCTTCATGTCAAATAGCAGCTGTGCTTCATAAGCGAGCCCTGCATGCATCGCACACATCATATCTCATATCTCTCAGGAAAATGCATAGGCATATGATTGGCTGGAGCATCACAGTCAGACTTGCTACAGGCCTGCAGGGAGTCCGTCCATGAGAAGTGCAGATGGAACCGGGGCCCAGGATGATTGTTTGCACGGTGATTACAGCGCGCAATAGGTCGCTATGCAACATGGAGTTGAGTGACAATAAGTTTAAAGTGAAGTATTAGTGAAGTACTAGTGATGATGGCTGTGCTGTGGAATACTATGGAAAGATAGGGAATGTGGATTTGTGCCACTTGTTGTTGCATTAATAAATATAAATATACAGAATAGTTCAAGAATACAAACAAACAAACAAACAAACAAACAAAGGTTCACACACTTCCTGCTGTTTGTTATTGGAGCTTATCTGTGTGTCGCTGCAGAATACAGCAGGAGTTCAAGCTGCTCTGACAGCAGAGGTAGTAAAGTCTGACCTTTATGCTACTTCCTCCCCTGGCTGCAGATTCCAGCTGGAGTCATCACATTTCACTGTCTGCTTGGCTGCATGCATAGACATAAAGAGAGCAGGCATTTTCAAGGTTAGCGCGTAGGTAAGAATCATTTTCCTACTGCATTTTGCTGTCACGTAGCCTGACTCATCAATGTGTGAGGAGAAGATTGATGGTTTTTTTTTCTCCTGCTCTACATCAGTGAATCTGTCCAAACGCTGGCAGATTAAAACAGGAGTGGAACCAAACACGTCTATGGGCGGATGCAGGTACTGACAAAGGACTCAAAGATTGTTCTTGAGACTAAAAATTCCGCTTACTATGTGGAACCAAATATTCCATCTGAAATATGATAGCGGACGGGGGAATGCAGGTTTTCATATTTTTATGGCTATTTTAGTCAAATTGTCAGCTATAATTAAAATGAAAAATGTTTTTTTTTTAATTGGCTCTAAAATAGTGTCACCTGTGTTAGAAAAGGCCATGTAAAGCCGCCTGCCGTCTTATAGTGAAGTTACTGAAGAAGGCAGGTGCTGCTCGGCGTTGGGTTTAAACGCTCTGAAACCAGACCATGGTCACTGCTATCAGCTACCAGACAAAACAATATGGGAAAATATGCGCTCCCCTTCTCCTTCGTCATATTCGTGAGACGTATCATAGCCAATAATTTGTCGTGTTTGTTTAGTCCTATTTTAAAATCTTGAAAGTTTTGTTGTATGATCACATTTACCATTCTGTTGAGGTTTGCTACACAGGGGTTTTCAGAAAAATAATTACAAGTATTTTCAGTTAGCCACAAATGTTGGGCTTTTATTAAATAATAAATAAATAAATATTATTTATTAAAATACAGATGACTGTGATCTGGTTCCTCAAAGGCTGAATTGCAAATAATATCCAGTTTGACCCCGGATTTCTCAAAACAACAATGATGGGATAGCAAAATATACTATACTTATAATATGGCTTTAATGGGCATTATAAATTTTCCTATGAAGCTTTCAGAGACCGACAGTGTTGCTCTTTGGGTGCGTTTCATCATGTAAGCGAAAAGCAAATGAGACAGCGATGATCAACAAATTCCCCCATGTTGCCACATTCCAGCCTGAGAGAATCACAGGGTCATGTGTGGGAACTTTCTGCTCCACTGGGAGGAGACTCATGCATCACTGTTGTCACATGACGGCCATTATTTATTTATTTATTTATTTATTTATCTATTTAAAAGAAAAAGTGTTGTGAAATCCTATCCAGCTTTAGCAGGAAGTTCTGAAATCGGCTTTCCCTTGTGAGAGGAAAATCTATCTATCTATCTATCTATCTATCTATCTATCTATCTATCTATCTATCTATCTATCTATCTATCTATCTATCTATCTATCTATCTATCTATCGTGTATGTAGTGTATTTACTTCAGTTCTTCTGTGTTTCTCCAGCAGATGTCAGCACAGTCACATAGCTGCTTGATGCTGCTAGTGTGTGTGTGTGTGTGTGTGTGTGTGTGTGTGTGTGTGTGTGTGTGTGTGTGTGTGTGTGTGTGTGTGTGTGTGTGGCCTGTGATCAGTCCTGCAGCATCTCTCTCATTAACGTACCGCTCCTCACTTCTTTCCATTTACATCACAACATTCCAATCAGCTGCGTTCAGTCCTTCTGGAAACCGCAGAATAAAAAGCTCCGGTCTTCTGCTGAGCCTTGGGTGAAGACTTGCGTTTGGTGAAGACTTGTGAAAATTAGCATTCAGTGCTGACAGAGGGGTTGCTCTGAGCTACACACAGTTCAGAGACATCGGGCACCGAGCACAAATGAACCATTAAATTCAAGGCCTTTGACACACTTGCCGTGCTTTGTGTCGTGTTTAATGGGATTGCGGGAGCAGGAACGCCTTCAAGGTACTGAATGTACCGTCATTTTAATACACAAACAATTTTCTGTACATGAGCGAGATGAATAGAAAACAAGCGCGAGAACACTGCTGTTGTTTTTCCCCTATCAATTTTTTCCTACCCCTTGATACTTCGCATTGCATCTGCCCCCAAAGGGCCACATTATCTTTTATATTTCCATAGCAGACAACGTAAAAAAAAAGTTTCTGACGCTTTCACGTGTTATCCAGTGGGCGCAGCCGTGAGCATATTTTATCACGTATGGCGCCATTTAGCTTTAAAACAAATCCAATCGTTACAACTGTGCTGGATGGACTTGAAGAAAAAGCCAAGGTGAATACGACACCGGCTCGTGCAAATGCATTTCAGCGAGGAAAGTTGAATTCATCTTGACTATAAGGTAGCCTTCTTCTAAAAATCTATTTTGTCCGCCTATGATCACTGAGTATGATTGAGACCTAATGGGAATGGATGATAGCTATAAGAGCACCTGTCGGAAGATGATAGCCTGGATCAGTATTCTCTCCTGCAATGAGAAGTGGAAATGGGCTTCTGCAGTTAAGGCAATAGTGATGTCTGTCCCCTGGTCTGTGAAATGGCTCAATCTCCCTCGACCGAGCCGCTGTTTGATTGTTATAAATTTTTTGGTATCGCATTATCTCACGCCGCCATTAGGGCTGATTTTCACTGAGAGCGGTGAAGTGTCAAGAAACCCGGGGTGCATCTTCAAAAAAACTTCTCATGCAGCCATAAAGTCTCACTAATATGACAAAAAAAATATATATATATATATATAGGTTCTTGTTACTTCCATGTTAGCCCTCATGGAGCTTTATGCACTATGATCTGCCATAACGTTAAACAGGGAACTGGCTTTGATGTCGTTTCATATTGAAACACTAAGACAATGAAGTGATGCAAATTGTTTGATGGTCTTCTCAGTGAGAATGAACTGAATCAGCGTCAGTCGCTATGCTCCTACATACCAAGAATCTCTGGAATAATAATAATCATATCTGCAGAGTAATGATGAATGTTTGATGAGGCACTTAGGCAACAGCAGGTTTATACATCACAATATTTCCATGAAAGATAAATCAGTTTGTTAAGGAATCCCACAATCCAATCCAAAGAGGCTTTTATCCTTCGCTGCTCCCATAAAAGTAGCAGCAGTAACGCAGACGCAGGTATAATTTACTGTTCTGGGATGGCTGTATGTTTTCAGCATGCATAATGGATCTGTTTAATTAGAAACACTGAATATTTTAAGAAACATGGAAACGGCTTAAATTATGTATATTATATTCCCACTCTCCCAGGGTGTCGGTCTGGAGCCCTGATAGGAATTTCATGTAACATGTGGTCTATATCTTGTGTCTTTATGATGTGTTTAAAATGTTTCCGAGCTCTATATCGACAGAAGGCTATTAAATCATTTGTCTCCTTCCACTCGTTCAGTAGCGCCCCCGCTTGGGGTTTGATCGTTATAAAATATTTTATCATTGTCGAATGTCATTAACCATCTGCCGTACCACTAATAAAACTCACATATAGTTCACTCAGTAAAGTCATTCATCACGTCTTCAGCTGCCAGGTTGTTATACGGTAACGGTCCCGATGACGGGCCAAGGCAAATGTGAGCCAGTTAATCGCAATGAAACTTAAAGTGTCGTGTTTTTTTTTTTTTTTTTTTTTTTAAGGCTGCGAGATTAAAACTAGAGAGCTGTAAAGATACATATAACCTCGCTGGGCATATAAATGCACGTGTCTGCAACACACTGGGGCGTCTCAGCCCGCTATGGACACTCTGCTTAGGACGAAACAAGGGCGGCTAAGAGCGAAGAGCTAATCTCATGTCCCCCCATGCTGCGTGTTAGCTCTCAGGAGAACTCTTGAATGAAGACTTAGCCCGCGCTGATCGTGCTTAATTAACAGTAACGTCTCACTAATAGAGGATAATATGTCTTAAGAGACCAGGCTCTGTCTGCAAATTCCTGTCGTGAGCGTGATGCGTGGATTAGAGCTGTTTCACTGATATGATGCATAAAGGCGATATGCAGTACGGGCTAGTCGTAAAGGCTAGTCGCTCCTTTTAATTAATGCACGTATGCACTGGTGCACGGTCAGTTCAATCTTCCACGTCGTTATGGCCAAATTCCAATTTGTGAAGGATCAAATGTAGTGTTGTATATGTAATGTGTACGTTTTTACACACTGAAAGGTCACTTATGGTTATTAAAAGTACTTATTAGATATCGACAGTCAGAACTGGACTGAAAAAGATCAGGGTATAAAGTAAATAGGTTTTATTTTCTGGGTACTATTTAAAGACTTTATCTTCTGGGGACCATGACTGTTGGAACCAAATTACACAGTCATCCATCTAATACAGAAATCAGTAGCACGCGTCACAACATAAATCAAAAGAAAACGTCACAGATTTCTATGAATGAATAATGAAAGTACATAATTATACATTATTATTATTATTGTACATCATTACCACAGAGCACATCCGTTATCAGTCATTTACAGGTTTAACTCAGTCATGGTTTGGAGAAAAAGAAGAGAAAAGCCTGACAGGCCCACAGGGAGTCGTTCTTGGGAGAGACTTCAAGCTCTGCTGGAGGTCTGTCGAGGGATGTTTGTATTTTGACAAGCATGCTCAGAAATGAAATTATTATGGGATCAATCCGAGGAGAAACATCAACCAGAGACATTACAACTGGCTGATTTCTCCGATTTTTAGTTCCTTAAATACAGGAAGAGGTGAACAGGTGACCTACAAACAAAGATCGAGGATCATTGGTGAGAAGGTGCCACCAGTGAAGGTCACATCCAATCAGCCGGACCCACTTTTAAACCCGCAAAGAAACAAACTGGCAACACGTGTCCACTGTTAAGAAAGTGAATCCAAGTGAGTCCATCATCCCTGAAACACATTACTCCTCTAATTTCATCGATCTCATTTAATACGTTCAATGAACTCTCCAGGCGACGGAACTTTCAGATAGCGTACTCCTAACTCACGCCATCAACTTCTGGAGGATTTTATGGAGACGCCGTCTCCAGTCAGAACTGTCATTGTCACCCTGAATGTCTTTGATGCTTTACGATGTGTGAAATAGACCCGGGAGATCTTCTCTTCTCTTCTCTTCTCTTCTCTTCTCTTCTCTTCTCTTCTCTTCTCTTCTCTTCTCTTCTCTTCTCTTCTCTTCTCTTCTCTTCTCTTCTCTTCGTCACTCCATTATTTTCAAAGACTGTTCTCCGAGACGAGTCTGCAAACAACTCTTCCACACTGCATGTTCCACACAGTCCCAAACTATAGGTGCGGAACACCACGTGTTCAGCTGGTTGAGATGTTTGCTGGGAGTCAGATTTATTTACATTGTGGGGACCTTCATCCCAAAAGCCTGTGTGGAAAAAGAAATCGACTGAGAACCTAGATCTGAGACAGTCGGAAAATATAATGATGGAATGAAATATCAAAACACACACACACACACACACACACACACAAGGAGATGAAAACAATAAATCACAACTTGCAGCCTGACCCGTCAAACCTTGTCCAATTAGCGCTGAACGAGCGTGTTTAAAACATCAGGGGCGGCAAAAGGCAAATAAAACCTTTGTGATGGTACACGTTTCCCGTCTGCGGGCGCGAAACAAACCGAAACGCAAAGCGCTCAAACGCGCGTGACCTTCACTTTATTCAGAGTGTGCGAGTGTGACAGTTCATTTTCATTTGTCTCCTAAGTCCCTCAGTGTTGGGGATGAGAGTCGCTGGAAGGCAATCGGTTAGCGCAGGGCGGCGCCGCGCAGCAACCTCGCTGTAATGCAGACGATTTGTCTCAATTTCCCCATCAAAGTCCTTTGAGCATCATTGTGATCCAATTAGTGGACGTCTCTGGGTGGAGATGGCTTCATTGAGCCATGGAGAGGGAAATCTGACAGCTGAGTGGGTCGGGGTGGGGGGGGCGATTGCATGAGCATGGTGCGAGGTATAGTGGAGGAGAGGAGTGCGTAACAGACACCTGGATTGAGAATAATGAATCCAGATAGGAGTGCAGACATCTCTCTTTTCATCTCCAGGCAGATTTCGACTGCTCTTTCATCATCGTCGTCGTCTGGGAAACTGTGCACGCTTACAGCACACATGCATTTTACCTGCAGGGAAGAAACACGCACTTTCACTTTCACTTTCACTTTCAAAGAACACGCTCTCCCACGCCTCCACTCCTCTTTGTTGTTGCCATTCAGGTCCCGGAGTTGTTGGGAAGTGAGCGGAGTGAGGAGTCATTATAAAGACACCACACACACATACACACACACACACACACACACACAGAAACACACTGCGAGCAACGCGGGTTTTGCACTGCAGCTCGCCGGGGTGACAGAAAACAATGCGAGGAGCTAACATTGATTTCACAGCTGAGTATATACTCGAGGTTGACGTCTTTTGGTCTGCCTGTTGCTGGAGTTCAAGTCAAGTTGCATTACATAAGTTATATTAATATTCCGATAACATGCCGGCAACGTGGCAATGAGAATGGGAATGTTTGTCTTTTGGAAGCTGTGTGACTTTGGTTCAGCCTGAACTATCTCCACACAGTCATGGTTCCCAGAGGATGAAGCCTAAAGGCCGTGGTGAACCTTTCTGTCTTCATCCGGTGGCACCCGCAGCTCGTTGTGTTTGCATATCACGTTATGGTGGGTCCCTGAATGGAGTTCATCTCTGTATGAAGTCTGATTCCGTCTTGTACATTCTCCCCTCAGGCCCGACTCTAATATCTTTAATATTTAGACTCTCATCTTTTAATTCAGAACCAAAATCCAGATATTTACACAGAATAAAACAGAATGTTTTTATCCCTCTGCCGTTCTAGGTGACGAGACCTGGCTTGTCACTTTGTGTACGTGTGTGTGCGTTTGTGAGTCAGTGGCCTTACTTGTCCCCAGACCATCTGACTGGATTAACCGTGACCCAGTTAAGATGAATCCTCGGCTGCTGCTGCTGCAGAGACAAACTGGATTTGCTTGACTCGGTTCGGTCTTCATTTAAGAGACGGCTTAGTGAGGGGGAGACAGAGCAAACTTTCACAGGACATTCAGGAAGGTGGTTAATATTCTCCTGAGGTGGGATTAGTCAGCAGTCCGTAACACGATTTTCCTTATAGCTCAAGAACTTTGAACTGCAGACCGGAATCACAGTCATCGCCACAGTGGACATGAAAACTGAATCTGAGCAATCACCATCTGCAGCAGTTCTGATGATAGATGTGGTCCGAGAGATGAAGCGTGATATTCAGACTGTAATAATGATGCTACATCCAGCTCAGGTTTTTCCAAGCCGTCCTCGGACAAGCCGGCGTACCCTCAATAATAGGCTGCAGAATTCCTGGCTGTGAGATTGCAGTTTGTCCACTTATGGCAGCTTCTGCTTCTCTGACACGCCCCACAGGGCAGAAAGTGCTGACACCGCCCGCTTTTATCAGTAAGCATAATCGTTTTGTTTTTTTGTGTTTTGTTTTTTTCCGTGAGTCAGCTCCAGTTTGATTAATGTGATCTGGGATTGCTGAAACTGCTGCTGGGATCGGAGGTGTCACCCAGCACTGCTGAATAAATGAACACAGCTAATTGTTTGTTTACAATGTTTGAAATATTAATAACGTCGACAGTATGAGAGGAAATCACCATTTGGAACAAATGTGTGCTGTGGCCAGTCAAGTGTCAGATAATCATTAGACCACCTTGGCATTAGGACACTGTTCATCTCACA
Organism: Trinectes maculatus; assembly: GCA_016785345.1. Taxonomy (NCBI): domain Eukaryota; kingdom Metazoa; phylum Chordata; class Actinopteri; order Pleuronectiformes; family Achiridae; genus Trinectes; species Trinectes maculatus. The sequence goes on along the minus strand of JAFBJQ010004084.1, from coordinate 86,212 downwards.
AACGTTGGGGCTACATGAGTTCAACTTTCATGCCACAATATTATTCCCTTAAGAAACAGAAAGCGTCTTTTCAGAAGTAAAACGGCTCACATCATGTTTTTTTGAGAAGTTTTGGGGGAGATTGCTTTTGAATGGGAAGTCGTTAAGAGATGGCAGCAAAGATAACGGCTTCTGTTGATGAGATGTGAAATAATCTCAGACGGTTCACTGCGCGTCGCGCATCTGCCTCCCTTTACTGTACGGAAAAACAAAGAGCAATGGTACGTCACGCTTACATGGCCACGGGGACCCGAGGTACAAAGGAAAGTAGCTTGGGCGATTATCACAAAGTATGATTGCACTTCAGAGATCCTTGCACTCCGAGCCGGCGACTATTCCCGAGCCACTGATTAATGGACTATTATACAGTATGTTCAGCTCTAGAGCCACTTAGATGGAGCACTGGTTTCCACAGGCGGTGGAATAATGAGCGGGCCTCGCGTGTGAGCTCTTCTGTACCTGGAAACCCGGAGTCTGGAGCTGTGCCGGGCCTCATCAGGCGTTCTGCTGTCTGCCCCTCTAACGCTGTGAGTTTAAAGAGGATGGCGCTGAATAAGGAGACGAAATCCCCAACTCCCTAGCGGTGCCAAACCCCCGGCAAAGTTTTGTTTACGCCGTGGTTTATCAGTGATCTCGTAAGCATTGTAAATCCTCTGCATCTCTTTCATCTCCATAAAACACCTGGATCCTCGCTGCGTCACGGGCGCCGCTGCGGCAATAATGAGGGAGCGGAGGATTGCAGCCTTATGGTCGCATTCCCTCACGTGTTGTGAGTGTGTATGTGGAAGGGGTTGAAGGTGTGTGTGTGTGTGTGTGTTTGGGGAGGGGTGGGCTGAGCCAGCAGTACTCATTATAGGAGAACTTTATGTAAATCCACAGGGCTATCTTGTTAATCTTGAAGCGACCCTCGGCGTTTTATTGTGCAGCGTGCCGCACTCAAAGTGAAATAAGATGATGGCGTTTATCACGGCTGACAGTGACGAGCCAATGGCCTCGTCCTCATCTAATCAGTGACTTCATTCTGTTTTATCACACAATGGACAAACCCGGGGTAACAAAACAAACCCGATATGTGCGAGCAGGTGTATGGGCTCAACACATTAGGCAGAGATACTTTACTGCAGTCGCTGCTGTTGTTGTCGTCTTTTACTGCTCACATGATTAAGACTCGTCTTTGTGACATTCTCTAAACCCTGAAACGACATGTTATTACCCTGCCTCCGTTTTTATCGTCATCATGTCAGTGGTGATTCTTCTCGGGTTATTACTCGCTGACATACTTAACACATCTCAAATAAAGGTTTTAAACAAACCTTTATTTGAGAGGCGATGTTATTTCATCGCTCAGTCAGTTTGGATTATTTTGTGTAACTGTTGTTGTCAAACATCGAGCTATGGTTTTATCCTGATTGGGAGGATTTTACATCCTGGGGAAAAAATTAATATTTGCTACTTTCACCATGAAAATAGACAAAATTACTCTTGTGAATGAATAAAAATTATGTTGCAGTATAAGTGTTGCATGACGCTGCAAGATTGTCGTCACATTATTTGATGTCCATCACTGGCAGAACACGCTATCACGTCCTTATGCTAACTGAATGGGTTGAAACACGACGATCAGTGACCAGTTTTTCTTATTCCTTTTTGTTCTGTGTCGTGCTACAGTTAGCACCGTGGCGTTTAAATCGAGCTGTCTGGGCTGTAATGACGTGTCGTCGGCTATTAATCCTGGTTCCTCCCGCGAGGTCGTCCTCCATAAACTACTCCCATCACCAGCCTGCTTGTTAAACAGACACGTACATTTGTTTACTCCGAGTCCTGCAAGACCGGCACGCCAAACCTCCTGCCGCATCACTCAGACTCTGCCACCACTTGTGTGTATGTGTGCGTGTGGGTGGGGGTGGGATGCAATATATTACTGGACATAAATTCACACTGATGAGAGTTAATATGGATCCTTTCTTTGTTAAATCAGTCTCTGCAGGTCAAGTTCCTGAAAAGCATCCAACTATTCTCAGGTGTCAAAGAGAGACGATGACCTCAGAGTAAAAAGACACAAAGAGTATTTCACAGTGTGAACCTGTGCAAACCACTGCTCTGAGCACTGTGAAGACAAACACAGACAAACACACACACACACACACACACACACACACACACACACACACAGCATGGTCCTGCTCGACATCATAAACAGTTCCTGTAAGAAGCTATTAGTAAGAAAATAAACCGAGCAAACCTCTTATTGTTCTAATCACATCTTTGGTCATTTGAGCTAATGATTCTCGTTGATAGTCACAGCCCGCTCCACATTAGGACGTTCCCATTCTTGGGTTTTATTTAAGAGTCAGCTGATGTTTAACTGTGTTGTGCCTCTAGTTTGTTTATTTCAGGCGGAGGCGTCTGCACATGAGAGTGAGGATCAGTGAACAAGGGATTTAAAATGCACACAAGAAAACAACATTGCAGCAAGAAGTGGGGCAGCTGGGACCAACACTATGTGGACGAGATGGTGACGAGTGGAGGTAAGAAAAGGTCTTGAGTTAATTGACAGCAGGTGAGATGATGGCAGCAGGTGAGGTGATGGCAGCAGGTGAGGTGATGGCAGCAGGTGAGATGATGGCAGCAGGTAAGATGATGGCAGCAGGTGAGATGAAGGCAGCAGGTGAGATGAAGGCAGCAGGTGATTAATCAGAGATTAGAACCAGGTGTGAGAAGAAGTTAGCAGCAAGAGAAGGATCTTATGAACACACCCATCTTCACTCCTTCAGACCAGCTCCTCACATGAACTGACACACAGACAAACAGGGGGAGAACAAACTGTATCATAAAAGTCAGGATACTGCAGATCTGGGCTCTGTGTCTAAGACAATAACCATGATTGACAATAACAATAACAATGCAAAGCAGTTTGAATGAGTTTCATGAAGAACAATGTGTTTCTATGAGAAATATGAGTTTCTCTTTGTCCCAATAAGCTGCTTTGGTTATAACAGAGGAAATGAAAGAGATAAGGTGAGGAGTGATCAGCTTCCATTAGAAGACCAGAGTAATGATCTTTGAGAGAAGGGTCTCTGGCAGCATACTTCCTGTTTTTGCTGCCATCTGGGGACCAATCATAGTGCGTCTCAACTTAAGTTTACACTGACCCACTGGACTGTGTGTGTCCGCAGAAAAACCACCCACCTGTCACCTGCCAGGCAACCTTACCCCCTGCATGATCCTGACCACCCTCGGTTCTACATACACACTCAACTTCACCACTGCCGTCCCTCCTTTCCAACTGAACACGATAACACTGCATAATACATGTACCTGCCAGTGTATAACACATACATCACAATATATCTCTGTGATTTAACAGGTGCCGTGTGTAAAAATGTCACATTAGCTTAGTCTTTGCACTAAAGTACCACCGCCACTTACTGAATGGAGCTTCACGATGAGCATACACAGTATCAATTTTGCATGAAAGCATTTAAGTGCATGTAATAAAATGTCTATCAACCCGTTAATGGGTTTTTTTTCCCTTTTTTTGTTGCTTCTTAAGTTGTCCATTTAATCTTCGATGTTTTAGTGAAGTTCTCAAAAGGTTGTTGAGACTTGTTTTTGTGCCACATTTCCTTTGAACTGTTGTTATTATAACGCCGTCGTTTTTTTAAATGTTGTTGCCTTTTTACCGGAATATGCTAATGCAGCACCTCGCTCTCAAGTGCTTGTCCATTAACCTCTGACAGACAAAATGCAGTTACGGACGATGCCTCCTGAATCCAGCTGAACAGAAATGAAGCAGAGGTTTATAAATGGTGCGTTAGAAGAGGGTGTATACGTCTGCGTCAAACCAAAACCTGCCTTCCAAACCAGAACTACTCTTAACAACAACACCCTCTGTCCACCATCATTTACCCCTGAGGTATGCTGGATGGCTTCCAACGATGCTGAGCTGCATTTTTATACCTCGTTGCTGAATATTTGCTTGTTAAAAAGGTTTTTATAATTGCACCAGATGCTCACAGTTTAATCACAGGAATTAACCCTTTATGGGGACATGATCCAGATTCACTGCCGTCCCCAATACACTGTATTTTCCCTGTAATTACAATGCACACCTCACATTGGTAGATTTTGATAATAATATATATTACCACAGTGACAAAAAGTACTTCCAGCACATAAAACTACTCGTGTAAATGAAAGAAGTAAAAGGGAAAAAAATGAGAGTGCATTAAAAAAAAGGGGGGGGGGCGTGATATAATTAAACTGTCCAATATAAGCCTGTGTGATCTGTTAGCTCGGGGAAATGCTTGTCACAGTCTGGAGATAATGCAGCTCTGCCTTAAAATTGGCCAAAAAAAGTCATTGTTAAGGCACAAATGCAGTCTGAGGAGGAGGATGCACAAAAAATGTGTCACGAAATCAATGCCCTCTGCACAACTTTACATTCTGCTGATCTATTCTGCAGCACGTGAACCCATCGAACTGATTCCGACTGTATCGCTGCAGCTTCGTGCGCCGTACAGTGATGTGAAAGACAGAGGTGTGGTGGTAGTGGCGTGCTCAGCAGCCGTCACAATCAAGACCGCATCAACAATCTCTCCGCATTCGTTCCTGAACGATAGCATCAGAGCAAATTGTGTCTGGCTGTAATCTCACGAGGAACGTGTCTGATGAATCTCGATGAAGCTACGTCTTTGCTACAGGCTCTTTAGATACGGCTCTAATCAAAGCCGCTGCCCTGCAGCTCTGCCGTTGACAGCCCTTAGGGGATTAAAGCTGATTTCCCTTTTAGTCGGAGTCGCTCTTGTGAGGGTCCTACTTGCTCTGGTGTCGGGCAAGAGTACTCTCCTTGTCCCTGATACTTAGCCTACTGTTGTGTGATGCTGGGCATGTCTCCGCGGTTCCCCAGCTCATCTATCACAGTAACTGTGAATGGCGGGTGGGGACGGCGGAGGAACCGAGGAAGGCTGCTCCTGACCCTCCCTTCACTCGCTATATACTTAGTAATCTCTGCCAAGGCTTTTCCCTTGGCGGAGAATGGAGACCTTGTGTTCTCAGGCTCCAGATGGGCAAAAACAACACAGCACACACCACTATGACTCTCTAATGAGAGAGGCGGTAAACACATGAGGCAGACTGGGAAGGCTGTGAGGATATTTTCACGTGTGCCAGAGTCCTGCCTTTCCAACAAACCTTTAACTTGGTCACTGCGTATGTGGCGGCGAATACTAATGCTGTCGCCAAATCCTCAACTTTCATCCACACAACCACGCTGAACTTGTAAAAACATCGAATTTAATCGCACATGGTGTATGTACAACAAAGCCTTGCACAAGGTACAACACACTCGGACACAAATGGATCCAGCGGACAAAGGGTACAGGCCTGTCTGTGGCAAGGGAAAGGGAATAGTACAAAACATCAAATGGCGGCCATTAACTACACAGCTTAGATGCCTCGTACCCCACATAGTTTGGTTGCCGGGCGCTGAACGCTTGCAGGGCAGTGAGTATCCTGGTCACATCTGCGCTGGACAGTTTGAGTCGGTGACGGAGCACGCAGGCGAAAAGATCCACGTGTGGCGCCCCTGGAGGCGAGAGGCGGTTTACCCTGCGGCGCAGCTCCACCAGCTGCAGCAGGGCCGAGTCCTGTGATCCCTGAGTGTACGGGTAGTCTATCTGCAGAATCAGGTCCTGGATCGCCTCTGGGTCAAAGTGCACGCTGTATCCAAACAGCTGCATGCTGTTCACTTTCATGTAGCCAATGTTGCTGGATGGCTCTGTGTCCTCCAGCGGCTCGTAGTACATCGTTGTGTTTTTGCTCCCTCCCATCACTCCCGCAGAGTCCCTCATACGACTCCTCAGGTAGAAATGAACCGTCTCGAAAAAACTCTTCCACCTGTTCCCGAGAGTCAGCGTCCAATTATAGCAGTCCAAAGGGATATCCAGCTTGGTCCGCTCCCAGTCAGGGTATCCGTGCTGTCCAACAGGCATGGTCCAGCTCTCTGAATGACTGCCCCCGAAGGGATTGACAAACAGGGACAGCGCTGGTTCCAGAGTGCTGTTCCGAGTGAGGCAAAACTGGATGGCGAGTCCCAGGAGAATATGAACACGGTTGGACTTCACCCGGTTGCTCTTCAGGGTGAGCAGCATTCGTTTCCTCCAGGTTGGGTCGAACCATGTGTTTATTCGCACGTCGTTGCTCACAAATACAGCATGCAGAGAAATGCGCGAGTCGCGCAGCTGGAGAAGGTAGCGCAGCTCTTGATCCTGCAGGTCCCGGTCACACTCCAAGCCCAAGTAAGGGTCCGTAGGGTCGGGCACAGCGGGCCGGCACACTCCCTGGGTCAGGGTAAAGCCGGGGTTACAGCTCGAGCATCGTGTCCGGTTCTCCGTGGAGCAGGAGGAACAGCGGACACCGTCGCCCAGGGAGCAGGGGATTATTCCCTGACAAGAGGGGTGGTGGTAGGGGCAGGAGCAGCCGCGGCTTTCCTCGCTGTAAACACCAACCTGGTTGTTCTCACTGCAGTATAAAATGGAGAGGGCGTAGTTCAACCAGAAGTGCAGAGGCCTACAGAAGAGACAACAGTTTAAGTTACCAAAGTCTATATGAATCCATGGAATTCTGTGGTGCAGGCGGGAGGCAATTACACAAATCATAAGCCTACATACTCTTCATGTCTAATCTCTGAACGGGTTTACATGTCGTTACAGATACAGCTCAGTAACATATAATTACAAAGATACTGCAGAGTATTAAAAAAAATAAGCGAGGGAATAAACAATAAAAACACAATTAGTTCTATTCATACTGACACAATGAAGAAAACAAGAGCTGAACTTGTCACCTGTAAACATTACTGTATTTTTTTTTATTTTTTTAAAATTTACAATCAGAGGGGGTGTGATAAAGAAGTGTAATTGCAGTGCTCGCAGGCCGACCGGCGCGGTGATGGATCGTGTCATTTAGTTAATTTCCCTGCCAGAAATAGCTATCAACACAGAGTGTTCATGAGAGAGGCATAAATCTGAGTGGAGTTATGACCACAGGGGGGAGTGCTGCTGAAACAGCAGCTATAACGGTCAAAATAATAATAATAAAAACAAAAACATACAGGGATATGTATAAGCTAAGAGTGTTACTGTCATGTCCACTGCAGCGTTACTTTTCGGGCGAGTATCTCCGGATGCCGGATGGCGTCCGTCCGGCCAAACCCCATCCCGTTTGTCTTCGGAACAGAGGAGCGGGTTTGCTCCTGTCAGCTCTTTCCACCTTACCCCTCATAACTACCTTTCCTCAAGTGCGCTCTAATAATACTGCCTCGCTCCGCTGCTTTCCCCAGCGCCTGCCACATAAATCCTTTCCATAATTATAAGTTTCGGGTTAGCACCTTTACCCTAATGGGCTGTGGTATAAATATTCCGCCCTCCCGCGCGTGCTTTGGTTCTTACCTCGGCCTCGGCAGAACTATTCTGGGCTGTTTCCGGCACCTCTTGCTGAGGCTGAAGAGCTTGTTAGTGGTGCGGCGAGCTTTGGTGAAAAGCTGGTTGCTCGTGGTCTCCAGCTGCCTGTAGCGCTGGAGCAGTCTGGCATCTGTCCGCCACAAGTGTTCGACGGCAGATGTGTTTACAGCGTAATGGGTTGGCAGTTTCCCAACAAAGCTTTGGAACTCCTCTGTTCAAGGGAAAAAAACCCAAAAATAAAACATGAATAAGTAAACTCTGCCTGTGGTTATGAGCCGCAGGGCAACAATATCCCAAACTGCCGTCTACTTTTCATTGTTTGTCCCAGAAAAGCAAACAGCTCGAGAGAAGCAACAGCTGCGATGTGGCTGACAACACGTTTCTGTTATTTCGGTTTTCTTTGGAGGAGAGTTTGCCGAGCTCGTCAGCGTGTCAGCCGACAAACTCCTTTCGGAAATCGGATTCTGTAGAAATATATATACACCGTGAGAGAAACGCCACCTGTATGTCTGCATACAGCCATCTACACCTTCAAAAGCGACGACTCGCTCTAATTACATATGAGTGACATTTAGGGCGTAATCGCCGCACACCTTCAAAAGTGACTATTCTCTAATTACCCGTTAAGTGACATTTAAAGCATAATTGCTTTCCCTGCCTTCAAGAGTTTAAAAGCAAAAGGAAGGTTTCTATGGTAACAATAACGACTTGCGTCTAACAAGAGTGATAGAAAAGTAACGTAGCGTTTTCAGGTGTGGGTTGGGGCGTTTGTTGCAAATGTCGGTGTTTAGTGCTATGTAAATGCCAGTCAAGGCGTTCATCCTGCATCTCAGGGTGTATTTATGGTAACTGTAGCGCTGTTTCAGATTTACTGCAGTAGTGAACAACCGAGCGAGTGCAGAGCCCTGAAATTATGTCGGTTTACTTCTTCACTTAATTTATGCCGCAGTCGTCGCTTCTAATTGCGAGCACTTTTGACTGTTGACATTACATACTTTTAAAGTTAATACTAGACTTTTAAAGTTCATGATGAAGTCAGAAGTTGACATTTTTGATGTTTCTCCGACACGTGTTACGTGATTGATACGGATCATATGTCTGCACTGAAAAGGAAGCTACGGCTGTTGTGGGTTTGAGCTGGATTATTTTTACACTTGGACTTTTTGGACAAGAACAAACAAAAAAATGACATGAAGTCTGATATGGACCATGTCAAACACGCAAACAGCATCAATCTTCTTATCTTACTCCTACTAATACAGCAAAGTAGCTGCATTTCCTAAAATGTTCATCTATACATAGTGTTAGGGTTTAGGGTTTAGGGTTAGGGTTAGGGTTAGGGTTAGGGTTTATCTCACTTTGGTGTCAGCAGATGTTTGGCCTTAAAACGTTTGTGTATTTCAGAAACCGTGGCCCTGAGCAACATTATTTGATGTGACACAATGACTGTCTTGCAGTCACTTAAAGGTTTCTTCTGCAGTACTTTTTCTTGCATTCATCTCACTCACCCGATTCCTCAAACTCCTGGTTGGTCCGTCTCCAGGAGTCGCTGATGCGCAGCAGGTTGTTTTCCAGTGTCTCCAGGTCCGAGTGGGGACAGTTGCACTGAGGGAAGTCCACGCTGCACTCACACCAGCAGTCACCGCCCTGACAAACAAACTGGCCCTCAGATTTACAGCCAATGTAGCTGAGCGCGGCCTGAATGAAGCGGCTTTGTAAATAGCTGGGCAGGATGACCTGCAGCCCTGTGGACAAATGGAGAACATGAGGGTCCAATAACCCTGGATATAAAAACGACAGTGTCTGAATGTTTTGTTTTCCATTGAAACCTTATATTTGTGACCCATTTTTACAAGATTTGTGGTTTTCGTGCAAAAGGAGATGGAGGACCACAAGAAGGTCCCACCACCTTTAGATTTAGGGAACAGATTTCACCTTGCAGATAAACCTTGTTTTCTGGACTGTGGACCAGGACTGAACTGACGGTGTCCAGGTTGTCGTAGTTGCTGCATCCGAGCGGCCCAGTTCTGGTTTCTGTCACCTGCAGAACAGAGTAAAGAATTCATACCAACTTACATCCAACTGAACAACAACTACAAAAAAAAAAACCTTTCGGCTAATATCATCTCTGTGCGTAATTCATCTTGATGTCGGAGCTGGAAATATTAACTTCCTGTGTATTTGCATAAATTTGTGCTCAGACTCCTTCCTGCTTTTTCGCCGAATCTCTGGCACCATATGTGATTTTAATGAATGAGTGCGTGTCGCAGGTGCTGCTTCACATCCTACATAAAATGCTGTACCCCCCACCCTCGATCCCCACCCCCCACCTCTTTCCCCCGCTTTGATCCTCAGTCTGCCTGAGCGCTGTGCTTGCTGCATAGTGGCAAAGGAATGCAAGGCAGTCTGGTTGGAAATGAAAGGAATAATATCGTTAATCCATCAAGCTGATGCATAATCAGAGGAACCATGTTTTCAGTTGGGGCATGGGGGGGTGGGGCTTGTCTTCATCAATGGCTACTCCCTTTAATATATAGGCTTACCCCATGGCTGATTAATGCATCGACTCTAATAGCCACTTTAGCTGATGTAACGTATGACTGTTGTGTTACAAGATGCACGACTATCTCCTTCCTGCAGGGGAGATAAAGTGTGGTAATATTACTTACTTTATTATTACTTAATCTGAAACGGGCGATGAACAGAAACATGTTGGATCATCTTGCAGTGAAATAATTGAGTCTGTGACAAATCAAATCAGCTTCTCGTTCCCGGTTCGCTCTGAGAATCTTCCGTGTTATTGGTGAGGAGGGGAACAACGGGAGAGACAGATTGGACAGTGTTGTTGTATCCCTGCAGCTACAACAGGTGAGTTACTTGGTGCCGGGCCATGTTGCTTTTTTTAAAAAAAAATCCAACCTGATTCAGTAAGTTGGGGAAATAAATTCCGTGAGTGGGTATTAAAGTGTCTGTGTGTGCATGTTATCTTCAAGTAGAGCTACCAGAAACTCAAACCTTAACCCTTCCTCAGGCATCAAAGAAACTTTTGCAATATATTATTTCAAATGTATACTATGTGTACTTTAGTACATCACAGTTATATTACATACAGTCTGTAAGGGAAAAAGTGATGAGTGATGTGATTAAATATTATTATATAAACACTTCTCCCAATGCTGATCTCAGTTGTATAGTTGATGTTAATACTGGTTAAAAACATGGGTACACTGGGTAAACTCAAACCCAAACCCCGGTATTTTCCCCAAACGTTTATGAATTCATTCACTGATCATCTTTTCCGTCCCCGAGGACTGACGTCTTATTCTTACACTGATCAGTAACCTCAGCGAAAACCACAACCGAACCATGGTCATTTGTATTGGTACCACACAACACCGAGAGGAGGCGACTCCATCGCCCTCAGACAGTAGGTTCGGTGTGCTGACTGTATTTGCCGCCTGTTGACTTGCACACGTACCCGTATGGCGGAGGATGCGATCTGGAGGTGGTGCAGCTTGCGCAGGGTGCTCTCTCTGTCAGTGAAGTAGGACGCAGCCAGTTGGTGAAGGGCCTCCAGTGTCACTGCCCCGCTGGTGTTTGTATTGCTGTTGCTGCCTCGGCCGCCCTCGGCCCCTGAGGGCGAAGACTCCTGGCTGAGCTTCCTCTTGTCCAGGAAGATGGTCAAAGACTCCTCCCCTGGTGACAGTCAGGCAGAGCGAATGAGATGTGTATTAGCTCCGACACGGCAGCACTAATCACCTTCCATTAGTATCTTCTCCGATCAGATAAAAAAGTGCAGCAGTGATTAAGCGCTGTGGGGGAACTGATGGTTTGGGTGATTGGAGGAAAAGGCCCAGACAAGGTCTCTGCATCTATTAAACTCCTCAGGAGCCCATTCGCCATCATTGATCAAACTCCCTTAATTATTTTCATCATCTGAATTCCATTTGCCAAAAAATTCAACGCGCAGCAGGTTTCTAATAATGTAAGTTAAAAAAAAATTTACACATATTCCATGATTAATATGAAAGCAGCCACAAGCCTCAATAATTCCTTTCATTCGTTTAACATTGTGTATTGAGATTCAGGGCAAAAACAAACCTTGAAAAACTCTCAGGTGAACTTCAGGAGTGTTTTGTGATGAGGTGATGTAATCAGTGGTACCATGGTTACAATTAAGTTAATAAACAGGACTGTTAAACAATAACAGCACTGACTGCAAGCGGGTCTGGGTCAACGATGTTTTGTTGACTCATGGTCAGCTTTAACTCCATTCAACAAACCACATGTTTACTGGTTATTGCAAGTCACTATACATCACAAACGACTGTTTTCAACAACACATCCATTTTGGTCTGTGCCTTTAAATGTGTTCGTTTTGTGCGGGTGACACTTTTCAAACAAATACGTTTTCTTCTTCTAATTTTGTAAACGTTGCTGTAATGATTTCGTAACGAGGGCAGGCCAAGCCGTTTGCGTTGTAAATCATAGTGCAGTGCAGTAATGGCACTCTCTTTAAGGTTACTTGCCGCCTGTGACAGCCAAACAAAACATTCCGATCGGTCTTTTGCCTCCGCTTCCAATTTATTTTTCATACATCGAGCGCAGAAACACACCGATCCAAAAATAATAAAGGTATAATTATTACATGCTTTGTTGTTTGGAAAGCAACAGGCGGTAACACTGGTAAACCAGCCTCTGGAAAAACAATCATATTAGAAGTGGTCTGAATCAGGTTTGCTTTGAAGCTCAGCCGGCTGTACGGTACCTCCCAGAGTGGCAGAGAGGAGGAGGTGGGTGCCATATTTCTTGATGAGACTCTGGGTAATCGCCTGGAGGGTTGGTCGCCGCCCCAGCTGGCGGATGGCGTGCATGAAGTCAGGGTCGAGGGGCAGCGCCAAACCACCGCTGCCACCAGAACCGTCGCTCTTCTCTACTGCCAGGCTGTTGACCTTCCATCGACCAAACTCCCTGGCAACACAAAACACACACAGAGGGAAAAAAACATTTTGCTCATTTAATTGAGGTCTTTCGATTCGTATAACAACCCATCCCACACACTCAGATACACACAGACACACACAGACACACACGCTGTGTTGGAAACAGAGGACAGTGTGAATATTCATGAACATGCACTATTAGAAAATGCTGTAGTTGTGGGGTTGTTTCCCCTTGATGAGCTCTAATAATACACAGCTGATATATCTAGTAGTATCATGCTGGGAAAATAATTCTTCTTCTTCTTATTATTATCTATTATATTTGTCTTATTATTATTAATTATTTATTATTATTACTTGTGTTCAGGAGACAGAACTTTTTTTCTGGGTTTTCTTGAGTGGGTTAAATTTGTTGATGTTGCCATGACAACTGTTTCCATTGGCTGCACCTTAACAGGTAGCCTTCAGCTACGACAAGTACCCATCTCACTCAACTGTAGATAACTCCCAGTGAGCAGCTGCCTGCGGCTCCGTGTACTTCCCTGGAGTTCTGGGTGGGCAATCAAATCACCGCCATGAGAAAAACGACCGGCGGAGAAATAATTGGGGAACATTACAGCCAATCATCATAATGAGGGGGACAGGCTGCATGTCCGTCCCCGGTGGACAGACGGGCGCTGTGGATCCAGCCTGGGGCTTTCACTTGGAGCTACTCCATCAGCATGCACTCATGTGGCGAACAGACAGGTGTTTTCTTTAGCCGAGCATCTAAAGCATAAAGGTTTAGTGTGAAGTAGTATGAGCAATCAATAATGATCAAAGCATCTGTTGGAGGGTGATTAAAACAAAGACAGCAGCTATGAGGAGCAGACAGAGAGCTTCACCACAGACTGTTGCATGACTGATGGCCATGATGTTCACAGTGATGTAACAGGTAAAGGTCAGAGCTGTAGAATAGCAACCTGAGCCCCCAGGCTACTTAATAGTACAAATAAAAACATCTGCAACTCTGTGGAGAATGTAGAATATAGATGGAGTCATATTTCTTAAATACTTAAAGTGCTTTATTTCCCCCCACAGTTTAACACTACTGGACATTAAATAATAAGCCTATCATGGACTCATAATTAAAATCATGAATGTACAGTATAAATCTTAAAATAGCACGTAATTTACAGGTTGTATCTGCCAAAGCAGAGGGCGGTTGCCTCTGACAGGCTAAGCTTTTTGTCATTTATTATTAAGTATTAAATAGGTTTTGGAGAAGGCATCAAGTGAACAGACTCTAGGGACGTTTATGATGGAGGTCCACTGGAAAAAAAAAATTGCAGGTGTCAGCAGGAGACAAACACCGCCGTCTTAAAGATTCCCTGGGCAAAGATAATGGACCAACTAATGGACCATAAAATATTTGTCCTCTTTCAAAACACTTGGCAATGTCCACCACAGGAAAAAAAAAAACTAAACAAAACAAACCCATAATCCTGTGGGCCCGAGGTGTTGATATACCACACAAGACTGCAGGGAAAGTGATTAATATCTCCACACACTGACTCACACACAAATATGCGGCGGCTAACTCAGACCCATCTCAGTGCATCGATGGAAACGCCGTGGCAACAAAGCAAAAAAAAGAAAACACTGCCAGTCAAGCATCAGGAGATAAGCGGAGCTCGGGGACACTGCAGAACATTACTGAGACGGTCCAAACACTGTCCCGGGATTAACTCCAGCTGCCGAGGTCACCGAGTCACATCAGCAATAACAATATGAGCTGATGATGCTGAACCCTGAGTGAAATAACCACCAGAGAGCAGGAAGTGTGATGACGGAGCAGAGCTCGGTGGTTGACTCAGAGTGAAAAGGGCAGGTTGATTTCAGATGTGCCCGACAGATTGTGACTAATGTGGTGCAGGTGTGGTACCTGTGAGGCCAAGCCTCAGCTTTTCATCGCAAACACTACAGCAGCTGCTTTCACTGATCCGTCCGCCTCTGGCTCTGAGTGCTCCTCAGAGAAAACGCGTTTAGCATGAGATTAAAACCTGCAAACGCATCCTGAGCCTGGACCCCAATATCCAAACCTGACTAACACCAAGGCATGCTGGGAAAAAAAACACCACATCCTGAGCCTGGACCCAATGTCCAAACCTGACTAACACCAAGGCATGCTGGGAAAAAAACACCACATCCTGAGCCTGGACCCCAATGTCCAAACCTGACTAACACCAAGGCATGCTGGGAAAAAAAAAACACCACATCATGAGCCTGGACCCCAATGTCCAAACCTGACTAACACCAAGGCATGCTGGGAAAAAAAACCCACCACGTCATGAGACTGGACCCCAATGTCCAAACCTGACTAACACCAAGGCATGCTGGGAAAAAAAACACCACATCGTGAGCCTGGACCCCAATGTCCAAACCTGACTAACACCAAGGCATGCTGGGGAAAAAAAACCCACCACGTCATGAGACTGGACCCCAATGTCCAAACCTGACTAACACCAAGGCATGCTGGGGAAAAAACACCACATCATGAGCCTGGACCCCAATGTCCAAACCTGGCTAACACCAAGGCATGCTGGGAAAAAACACCACATCATGAGCCTGGACCCCAATGTCTAAACCTGACTAACACCAAGGCATGCTGGGAAAAACAACATCTAGTACACATGCATAAGATGCACCTGTCTCACCTGTAGATCTTGTATCTGGTGGTGAAGCCCTGCTGGTATCTCTCCGCAGCCTCAGTGAACTCCAGGGAGTGGTGGAATGGCCCTTTATCCGACAGGAGCCAGCTCAGGGAGCCTGAGGCGCCGTCGCTGTGTCCGGCTCCGGCTGCGGCCCCTGAGGCGGCCCCGGCCCCGGAGGTCCAGCAGAGGCAGAGCCACAGGCCGAGAGCCGCCCCCTCCCATCGCAGAGACAGCCGCTTATGACTGATGCTCTGACGGCTCATCCTTCACCCAGCGACACCTCATTCTCTCCAGGCTGAGAGGCGAGGCGGACACAGCGCTTCACACATGACGCCACGCGTGAAACGTGCACACACATGTAGAATTAGTGTTGTATATTCTAATTGCATGATGGGATATGTTTCCTGGATGCACTTACCCGTTTTTGTTTGGGGTTTTATTTGTTTGTTTTTTTGCAAACGGGACCAAACCGTGCGCTCTCGGGAATAACCGAACTCCTCCGATGTCCCGTCGGACCCCGTGCGTAAAACCTCTCCACGTCAGCGGCCCCGACGAAGCCCGCTCACCGGCGCCGAGCCGCTCCTCCCCGGCGCCGCTGCAACTTCATGTCCGCTCCGGCGTAACTTTGTTTCGGGCTGAGGAGCCTGCGGCGTCCGCGCGCTCCCCGGCGAGGGGGGAAGTTGCAGCCGCGCGGGCAGGGAGGAAGACGAGCTCAGTCTGCGGTGGGAGACGTTCCCAGAGGCTGGAAGCAAAATGTAGGTCTGTCCATCCCGAGGGGGAATTCCGTCAGCACCGTGCCGGTCCGCGGTGCGCTGTGAGCCGGTGTCCCCTCTCCGCTGGCTGAGCCGGTGGATGAATGAAGTGAGCGCCTGCTGCAACACAGGGAGCCCCAACACCACCCAGCCCCCCCCCAACACACACACACACACACACACACACGCCACGCGCGCGCAGTTTCTTTTTTCTTCCAAGTGAGAAAGCAAGAGCGCGAGCGCGTGCGTGGCGATGAGGACCAGGGAAATGTACATCATCCACTGTCCATGGTGGATCCAGGTTGATGGTCATGAACCATCAGCTCCTCCACATCATCAATCCTCATTATCACCGTCTACTGCGATACCTTTTCTCTGTGCGTGAGAGTGGCGCGTGGAAAGATGAGCTCGATAACAGGCTTATTATCTCTCATAGTTTCTCCTCAGTGTTTTTCTTTTTTCAAATGGCCCCACGTCACCTTCTCTTATGTCTTATGACCTTGCTGTGTTTGCTAGTGAGAACAACTGAACAACTATACACACACACACACATATATATATATTCAAACTCGTTCCTGGCTAAGGGACAGATGTAGGAGCAGATGTGATTTGATCACCCCCCCCCCCCCCCCCCATCCATCCATCCATACTCCCTGGAAGCAAGATCCCGTCTACTTGACACATCGTCGACAAATATAGACACACGAACGCCGGATGCTGCTCTGAGGGAGAGTTGGCTGCCACGAGCCCTCGAGTTACCACAGAGAAGACAGTGTTTGTTTGATGGGGGTCGACAGGTGCAGCATATAAACCTTTAATTAAAACTCCTGCCTCTGCTCGTCAGGGACCAACACAATAAAAAAAACAACAACAACAAAAAAAAACAAGCTAACTTCCCAAGACGAAAGATGTTTGATGTTTGCGCCGCCCGCCACCCCGGGGCCCCCACCCCCCCCCCCCCCCCCCCCCCCCCCCAACACACACACACACGCCACACACACGCAGTTTCTTTTTTCTTCCAAGTGAGAAAGCAAGAGCAAGAGCGCGTGCGTGACGATGAGGACCAGGGAAATGTACATCATCCACTGTCCATGGTGGATCCAGGTTGATGGTCATGAACCATCAGCTCCTCCACATCATCCATCCTCATTATCACCGTCTATTGCGATACCTTTTCTCTGTGCGTGAGAGTGGCGCGTGGAAAGATGAGCTCGATAACAGGCTTATTATCTCTCATAGTTTCTCCTCAGTGTTTTTCTTTTTTTCAAATGGCCCCACGTCACCTTCTCTTATGTCTTATGACCTTGCTGTGTTTGCTAGTGAGAACAACTGAACAACTATACACATACACACATATATATATATTCAAACTCGTTCCTGGCTAAGGGACAGATGTAGGAGCAGATGTGATTTGATCACCCCCCCCCCCATCCATCCATCCATCCATACTCCCTGGAAGCAAGATCCCGTCTACTTGACACATCGTCGACAAATATAGACACACGAACGCCGGATGCTGCTCTGAGGGAGAGTTGGCTGCCACGAGCCCTCGAGTTACCACAGAGAAGACAGTGTTTGTTTGATGGGGGTCGACAGGTGCAGCATATAAACCTTTAATTAAAACTCCTGCCTCTGCTCGTCAGGGACCAACACAATAAAAAAAACAACAACAACAAAAAAAAACAAGCTAACTTCCCAAGACGAAAGATGTTTGATGTTTGCGCTACACCACTTCATACATGCTGAGCGAGTCCTTTATCTCCGTCCTCCGCGGCATCTTGTCATTGCTCTTGTCATTCGCACTAAGAAACCTGATTGACAAACGCCTGCTTGTGTTAAATGGGCTGTGAGGAGAGTGTCTGTTATCAATGACGGGGTTGAATCAATAGTCTGCTCCTATCGATTCCCCTTTTTTTTGCTCTAACGGTATTTGGCGGACGGCCCTCGGCATGCCGGGTGGACTTTCTCTTTTTTCTTTTTCTTTCTTTCCCCAGCTCAAATTAACGGAGTCAATTCAATAACGAGGGGTTGAATCCTCAAAGCCCAAATAGCTGGAGTCACCATCAGTGCTACTGATGCACGTCCAGACTTTTCACAGACCCTGGTGCTGTTCCAACAGGAGGATTTGCCTCCCCAGGTGTCGGATCTTGGCGTTCGGGACATCTGTGATGATGGGAAGTCTGTTTTGCTCGTGCAAGAGAAGGAGCACATTAAATATTCCTCCCTGAAATCCGCATTGAGAACCGACAGGAGGAAAGGAGGGAGGCTAAATGAGCTTTTCCCTTTGGGCAGCACGCTGTCATAGTCTCTCGGAATCTGGGTCTTTGTTGTTGCTGTGCGCTGTAATTGAAAAGTTCCAGCCCCCTGTTTCTCTCCCTCTTCGTTGTTCAACCCTTTAGTCTCTCCATCTAACGCTTCTTACTTCTCTGACACTCCATACTTCGCCAACCCTACCAGCCGTCTCCTTTTCTTTTGCTGCAAGCCTCTCTGCTTCTTCTCTCTATTTGAATTCTCTGTCATCTCTTGTTTGACTCATTTTCTCCCCCGCCCGGCCGCCTGCTGGGCTCAGGGATGAATGCAGCGGATTTTGATCATTTGCGCCCCGACCGTCCGCCCAATCGACCTGCTTGGCGGCAAAAACTCGATAAGGTGCAGGAGGATGATGTGAGAGGGCTCGACACGGCGGTGGTGTTAATATGCCTTGAACGCAAACTCCTGTAGCCTGCTAACGTGCGATGTGCCGGAGTTATCACTATAGGCAAGAATGAGATGGTGATTTCCTGTGCCTGTGCAACTTGGCTTTATCTCTGCTGAAATAAAAATGAGTCACTTTGCTCAAGAGCTCTGGCATCTAGCAGAGCTCCTCTCACATCTTTGAGAGTCCACTGAAAAAAACATAATGTAGCTGCAGACAACGTGTGTTTCACTGAGTTATGGCTGAGTCACTTCTTCCTCTGTGCCAGAACCAGATTGTGGCCACGTTGGAGATGTAAGTTGGCAAGTGGCGAACGTGAAGGTGGAAACGAAACGGAACAGATGATGATGATGATGACGATGAGGCCTCGGATTTGCTAATTCCATTTAACCCTGGCTCGGAAGCAGTGACTGGACCAGATCTACTCTGGCGTGAGTCGTTGGACGGGAGATGTCGTGAAACTAAACAACAGCACGTTAAATATAGCCTCAGTGCACAGGTTTATAGAAAAAGAAACATTTAGCTTTGATTAGCTTTCCTTTCGTAGTTTTTTGAAGTCATTTGTCAGCTGTGCTGCCATTGCGACTCTAAGTCAGGGGAGCAAACGGCAAATGATGGAGATAAAAGAGATGGAAACAATTTCCTGCCTCTTGCAGGGTCCACCTGGTGGACAGCTCTGCGGCTCGCTTGATTATTCAGGTCAGGGAGCCCACATGTCCGAGGCTTTGTCAAAGCTCTGGCTTCTGTGGCCCGGCTGCTATTTTTGCCTCTTCTCTGTACATGCCCTTTCATTCTTGAGTCACAGCGGAGCGTTGGAGCGCTGACCTAGAATACTGAAATCCTGTCGCACACAAACATCTGTCCACGGACAAGGTAACCAAATAGCAGCACCAATCAGCAAATACAACCGCCGTTCTATTCGTTAACTAGCCTACCGACAGCTGTGCTAATTGATGCACTTGGGGAGGACTGGTGTCTGGGATGACATTATCAGATAGGAACAAAAAATACATTTTTTTGGTATATTTTAAGGGCTACAGTTAAAATCCATTACTTATTAAAGCGGTGATCCTTTCATAAACCCTCAGGGGTTTGAAAAGATTCATCTAATAGGAGCTTGGTTTTAAAGTGATTGCGGGTGAAATATTTTTTAAACTTGGTACCGAGTAACATATTAAGTGTTTAAAAAGGTAAAAAAGAAAAGACCCTTCTTTTTTCAATTTATGTTGGTGATAATTTGAAAAGTTGATAAATTGTAAGAATATGTTAAGTCTCTTTTCTCATCAGATTCAAGACGTCACCATGAACTCATGGACTCATGTTGGATGCAGATGTCAAAAATGTCACACATTTTGCTAACGCTGATGTGTCTTCAATTAGCAATTAGCAAAACTGCAATTAGCAAAAACTGTTATTTTTTTGTCTTTATAACGTGGATGATCAAATTATTATTAGTTAATTAATAGTACAGCTGGTTAACCTGGAGAGCTGTGAGTTCAGTGTTGCCATGCTTTCTTTCAACATACTTCACAAAGATCAACTCGTCGAGACTCGACCTTGCTCGAGATCAGAAATCTGTCACAGTTAACACAGTGTGTGTTTTCAGTAATTCAGTTTCTTTAAGAGTCTGTATCGCTTCACTTCTCAGCAGTGGCTTCACCTTGACAAAAACAAGAGCAGATACTTGATGATGTTCGCTGTGATGGGCTATTGATTTCAAGCAAGATATGATAATTCGTAAAAGTCGATCTATGGCTCAAAGTTTCAAGAGGCTGAGCAGCGAAACAGCACAAAGAAACTCGAAAGAACGATCATGGTAACGTCACTTTTAACAAAGCTAAAACACGTAAACACACTAGCCTAGTCGTTTAGCATTTTCCTTGACATATGTATATACTTTATGTTTGTATTCCTGATGTAGCCGGCTGCATTGTTGGTTTCAGACGTCTTTGAAATGACAACTTATTTTCTCTGCCTCAGCTGTGAGGCAGCTAATGAACTTGCACTGCACACGCTGGGCCGCTCCACTGATCAACACAGTCAGCATCTGAACCGGGGTTCAGCTCCCCTGGTGTTTCAGTGTGAGACTGACAACTCCTCAGATTCATATAAAAAGCCAGTGGGGGCTGCTCAGGTCACCTCGGTCACATGGAAGAACAAAGTCTGATTAGAACGCAAGAAGAACGTTATGGATCCGCTATCTATTATTGGTCCAAATTGTTCATCATGTCTCATTAAGCTTCAGTTTAATTCTTTGGTCAGTGGTGCATTGACACATGAATAGAAAACATCATAAGCAATTTGCCGGGGTGGGACCGTTTGAATACGTCACGTCCTCGCTGTTGGCAAAGTTGAGCGCAAACCTGTGGCGACACCAAATAAAACAGCTTGCTGCCTCTGAGGAGTCAACTCCAAACTATTTCAAACTGTGGATGTGGCAGTTTTCTGAAACAAAGGATGACCTTCAGCTTTCATTAGATTAGACTGTGTTACTAATTTGCTGGAGATGGGAAATTCAGTTGCCAAAATCTCATCTGCAGGAGAAACTCACCGGCTCATTATACTAATAGAATATATAGAAATGTATTGTGGCTGCAAGGTCAGACTTATCCTATATCCTCCAGCCAGACGAGACAGATAAAGTCTTTTTTTCGCCTCCTATAATGATTTCATAACTTTCCTCTCACTCTGACTTTGTTAACGTTGTGTTTATGTTTATTGACTCGCTAAACGAGGGAGTGGGCTCCAGAAAGGACTGGTCCTGACTAAAATACTTAACACAGAAGGGACCGTCAACAAATCTTTAACAAAATATTCGTGGTCCCCAGAGGATGAAACCAACTGGCTATTGTGATTAGTTATCTCAGAGATAATTACTATTGATTACTAATGACCTAGTGCCCCCCCACTCCCCTTTGGTTTGGGTGATGGTATTAGTAAACTTGACATTTCTGTTTTTTCTTCCATCATCCTCAGGGTAAAGATCCCTTCAGAGTAAAATACCATTTCAGCCCGGGTGGCAATTGTTTGGTCGATATGTTGTCGTGCGACCCAATTTTCACAATCACTGGTGATATTTTCATAAGGGGAAAAGCACCCCATCAGCTGCCCTTCAGGATTAATCCATTGTTTTGCAGCAGCGGGGGAGAGACAGGACCATTTTCACGAGTTTGAACTTGACTGCCTGATTTATTAAAAGTTTACTGAGCCATTACCGTGTGTTGGCTTCAAACTAATTGGCACCATGTCAAAGACGACGTCGGTGTGGCTGCGTCTTGGGATAACAAATGACCGAAAAATTGGCGACTTTGCAATAAAAATGAAAAAAAAAGCTATCTGCATGTCACAGCTCAAAAATAAAATACAATTCAGTATGGTCATAAAAAACAGCGGGTTCGATTTGTCTGTTCGGAGGCTCCGACAACAGAACTGGAACATCTCTGTAAATCAACATCATGTACCATTTGAAATGTGACAGCGAGTTACGCCACAGTGAACTTTGTTTGGTGCTCAAAGACAGACCTGACGTTCACCCTGACCCTCGTGATGGCAGGATAATCTGCCCCGACAGCGTCCATAAGATGGAGAAGAGACTTCTGACTAACACTTAAGCCTCTCGCTTGAATGTAAAAAAGTCTTTGCCCTTATCATCGGTTCCTCTTTTCCCATTTGCTGTCTCCATGTCTATCTGTCTGTCTGCTTATCAGTCCGTCTCTGCACCAGCCTCTCCCAGCCTGTCTGATTACACGTCTTCAGAGAAGAGGCCGTTTGGCTGTAAACACTCCTGCTCTCGCCGTCGTTAGAAATCTGAACGCATAAGACGCAGTGTTTTCTTCTCACTCGCCGCTCCGCTTGTCTGCGGCAGCACGCACACACACACACACACTGCTCATTATATGGAAATGTTTCGCTCTCTGTCACCGTTACCTGTGTCGGAGCAGGTGCTCCTAATTAACCTCTTCAACTGCGACTCCGCGTTTGTCATGACAACCCGTATTGCACACGGCCGTGCACGGCAGCCGGGGCTTCGATGGACGTGTCTTTGGTAGTTTGGAGAGAGAGAGAGAGAGAGAGAGAGAGTATGGACTAATTAGTTTATGTTTGTGAGTGTCATTTTAAGCCTGAGACTTGTGGGTGCAGTGCTCGCTTCACCCGGTTGAGTTGGCGGCCAAGGATAAGGCTTCTGAATGCGAGATTATTTTGAAAATATGTTTTTTTTTTTGGTTAAGTTAGGATATATAAGAAAAAAAAAAAGAAAAGTTACATTTAGCACCGCTCTCTGAGACAGTTTGCATACCTGAGTAGATCTTTCCAGGTCCACCAACACTTTCTCAGTTTTATATGTTATAATAAATATCCTGTAAAATGAGGTACATTATTTTTGAAGCATGCTGGGATCACTCCGTTTTTTTATATCCTGCTCTATTAGACAAAACTTGTTTTTCCCCCATTGTTCTACTCTATTGTAATAAATGCAAATTACTGCACAATCAAGCAAATCACAATCAAGCTGTATATTTGTCTAATAAGAACCAAGTTTCTTGAAAGAAGTACTGTGCAAAACTGTCTCCAAAAACATTATATTTGCATATAGAAATTCCTGGTGTTAGGATGAAATTATTATGCAGCGTAATAACAAAAATCTTCATTTATGTCACATCATACACATCCGGCCACAAGGGGTTAAAGAGTCATTATAGTCTAACCAGCAGAGTGAGTCTCCATCATCAGGACTGTTTACATTCTGCAGTGACGCAGTGTATTTCAATGGACAGATTCAGTGGGGGACACAGTTTCATGTTCCTCATACTTCATGTTCAGAAGAGAGGAAAGACTTAACATGCGTGTGAACGTTGTTCCACAGTCAGTTTCTTTTTAGCAGCGGCTTACGGAAGCAGCTGATGAAGCATTGTTCAGCGCCACTGCCAGCAAGACGTTCCCGGCTGTTAGTCACTTTTCATCAAGACAGCAGAAAATCTCTTTTTTTTTCTCTTTTCTTTCTTTCTTTTTGTTTGTTTTTTGCCTCTTTATGGTTAATAACTGCCCTGAGATGAGTCATTTCCTCGGGGGTGTACACAAACACATCGTTTCACCTGTAAAAGAGTGCGCGCGCACACAGTCTCAGTTTATTTACAACTTGATATTAAAGTGTCCGGCAGTAACGTCAGCCTCAGCAAAGGTGTCTTTGACGGCTGGGTGTCAGTAATTACCGCTGAGGTTTATTAGCAGTGAGCAGCATGCAGATCAGGTCAGGGGCCCGATATGGAGCCAGTGATGCTGCAGGTGTGAGACTGACAACGCAGCATGGATTCATCTCAGCTGAAAACATACAGTGGCACATCAGGGACGTTTCTCTGCCTCATTTAAATACAGGAATCTCAAATGAACATGTTTTTTTTTTGCTTTTGGGAGCCTTGCACATGAAAGCCTTTCGTTTTTAATCATTACAACAGCGCGTCGTGAAGGCCTCCACGATCAAAAGGCTTCTGATTTTTACAGCTTTAATCGTTAAGACGAACAGAACAAAACCCATATTCCAGTGCAGACTTTAAGAGAGGATATTAATAGAAGGGAATCAAAGTAGGGTTGTTGTTTTTCTTTCTGGTTCTTTGTTTTAAGGAGGGACGCTTTATTGAGTCCTGAGGGGATTGGAATATCACCTGCACAATTATCATTATTTCCTCAATTTTTTTGCGTCTTAAATGTGTTTTTCTTCTAACGAAAGGAAAACCAGTGTTCTGCAGGAGTTGTGCATGCAGACCTGAGAAGAGAATAGAAAGGCAGCACGTTTAAAGTGAGGGAATAAGTTCTCTGGAGCCAGTGTAGGTTATCACACCTAATGATTTCTACCTGCCTATCTAAATTGGGAAATGTCCAGTCTGAGCTCATTAAGGTTATCCTCATCGGCTCCGTCGTCATACCTCTGGTGTCTTGCCTCTAAGCAGCGCGTCTGGTACAACAGAGACCCATTTTACTGATACCTCATTAGGACATAGCCAAACAGCTAGTGTTAAAATACCAGCAGTGCAGCTCATTTGCATTCCAAACATTCAATACAAATGGGAGTATGAAATGCGCATCGGTGCAGGGCGCGAGTCCCCATGCTTCACTAAGCTAAATTAAAGAAATGTTTTGTGTATGCACGCAGACAATTACAGCCCCTGCATACACACACACACACACACACACACACACGCACACACACAACCTCAAGCTCACATTTTGTCTGCAGATTAAAAAGAGAACCATCCAAAAAAAATAAAAAATTCCTCACAGCCGCAGAAGACTCACAATCAATATCAAATGCGGCGGAGCATAAAACTGGTGAGAAGGTGAAGAAGAGTGAGATACAGAAGAGGAGTGTGTTTATGATAACCATCGCCACAGTTTTCTTCCTGTGAATTATTTAGTCCACTGGCCGAAAGGTACGTGAGCGAGTCACTGACCCGTAGGTGATGCCTCTTCATCAGCGGTGTTAGCGGAGTCCAGGCGTAGTTTACTAATGTTGTATGATGAGATTAAAAGAGAAAGGGTAAACAGTGCACCAACACTGTGCACGTGTTGTATTTATATATATATATATATATATATATATATATATATATATATATATATATATACAGGGGGTCCTCGAGAACGACGGTCTCGAGATACGACGTTTTCGTGGTTACAACACATCTCCCGTGAACTTCCTTGTTTCGGCTTAAGCGGTTTGCCCCGTAAATACGTACAGACTTCGCACGGGAACTAGTTGGTGCCGGCTCTCCAACACCTCCACAGCACAGCTAGGCTACTCTGCGTTGTGTTTACTTATGTGAAATGGATGGCTGGCGGAGGGGGGGTGCAGCGGCAACCGGTAAGGAGATGCACACGGACACAGATGCGTTCGGGATCGTGGCAATACCGTAGGTTTATTCACAACACAGGGTCTACACGGTTGATATCAGAAATCTAAAGGAAATGCTCATTACACTCGCGATATCAACCCCTACAGTGACAAAAGGCAATTCACCATAGTAAACTCTTATTGTAGGGTGGTGTCATAGTGACATCTAGTGGCACAACTTAGTATCTACCTTACATATGAATGTAGGTTCCGACTTACGACGAAATTCGGTTACGACACATTCTCCGGAACGGATCTCCGTCGTAACTCGAGGACCGCCTGTATATATATTATAGATGTATTGTAGATGTCTCCACTTCACCACCCATACTTCTGTATCAGTTTGACACATGCTAAAAACCTGACATTTACATTTGTGCACGACCAGCGCCGGAGTTCAAGTGTCATTCCAGGCACTGCAGGGAAACAAGAGGGAGTCAAGGCTACAGCAGCGGCTCTGTGTCTGTACATTCTGTGTCTGTTGATGCCTGCAGCAGGTAGTTATCACAAACAAAGAGCGGTTTCACATCACCTCGTCTGCAACGCAGCGTCGATGCTGCACATAAACAATCCCGAGTGAAATATGTCTGATTGACAGAAAGCCTTGAGGGAGCCCGATATGCAATTTTGAATTGTTTATGGCTCCGGAAGGTAGCCTCAGTTTTCCCAAAACTTATTTGACCCATTCCAGGAAATGTATTTTGGCCGTGACTGCTGATATTTGCACAATGTCACACACACAATAATTACCGGCAGTATATATGATAAATATGTATTTTAGAAATTCTTCAAAGCTTACTTGCCTAAAGGCTGAAAATCTCTTTTCACATTCCAAAAAAAAAATAATCATCTTGGACCTGTTTTGTGTCTTCTGTGTGTTTATTCACAAAGCAAATAGACATCCACACTTGTCTTTTGCAATTTATTGCGACCCGTCAGGGACGAGACGCAAATAGCTGCAAATCATTCGCGTCTCGGTTCTGGTTCACAGCTGGCAACAAAATCATATGAAGACCTGATGGCAGTGATTATGCACCATGCGCAGGACCAGAGGAAACAAAGGAGCTCAACCACAACAAAGAACAACACAGAGTCCTGAACTCAGATCAATGCACAAACTAAACTAACTTTATCCATTTTCCCCTTTTTCTGTTGTTGTTTGTGCGCTTTCATCCATCGACGAGGTTACACGGGGTATTTTGTCCAGAGGTGACCATTAAAATAAATCGTTTTAAAGCGCACAATCATGTACGCTGTTTGAATTTGTTATGTCTGAACAAACAGTCCTTGGTGTCACTTTGTGTGTGGGAAGAGAAAAAAAGCACAATGCACATGATGGATGTCAAAGTTTCACCAATAATTAATGTGCTGTGATGCATATAGCCGCTCTTCCTTCGCTATAGGTGCTATAGGTTATAACACCATATGTTCAACACTGAGATCTCATGATGGCTTTATTGCCCAGATGTGCAATACTGCTTATATTCACATCCTGGAATGAACACGTCTCATCACACACAGTATTGTCTCATACGCACACTACCTATGTATATGACTATATAAACACATATACACACATATACAAACGTATGAAAACACATTTTTTTAAAAATTGCTCTAAAGGTTTTTAACCGCAATTCTTTGACATTGTTAAATTGTCTCGTTGACAGGTGCCTTTTGGAACTGTGATGATTTCGCACAACGACAATCCTGACTGTCGCTGTGTCCTTGTCGCTGTTGTCTTTGACGTTTTGCTCCCGTATGAAAACAAGTACTTCATCCTCACAATAGAACCGACACAAATCATTGTTATGCAGTTGAACAACTTTCCAATGAATCAACTCAAAGTTGATTCTAAAATCTGCATTTTGTCTTTTGACACAAGTTGTCCGCACCTCTTCAAATGATCACGTGCAGTGTAATGTTCTCGTCAACAGTTACAGTAATGAACCTTGTGGGTCAGACCAGACCAGTGTGTAATGGCCAGGACCAATAAATCAAACATATTGCCGAGTCAGTAAAAGTCATGCCCATGCAGAGTGGGTGGGTGGGTGCGAGAGTGTGTGTCCCTTACTGTTGAAAGTACCCTTTTAAAGTGTGTTTTATGCTTTTTAGTGACGACCTCCCTGTGACCATTATCAAGAATAACATTTTCAGAGGAATTATTATTCAGGGTTTGAATACGGACACCGGCCTGGTTTACCTGAGGTAGACCAGACAAATTAAATTGAATATTAAGAGACATTTGCAGACTGACACACACACACACACACACACACACACACACACACACATACACACACACGCGTGCCTATTTAAATACAACTGAATGTTTCCGAATCTGGAAAAAACGAGAAATATCTTTGCCCTCCCCTTGTGTCTTCTCTGCCCCTGACTTCTCTTCTCTCTTTATGAACGCCGTCTGCTTCTTATCGCTTCTGCTTCCTTGAAAACCTTTGATAATCGGCGACTTTCACATTTCAGCAGCGCGGCCACACAAAGGCGGACCCAACCGGTTCATTTTCCATGTCTGAAAATATGGCGTATTATTTTAAAGGTTACATCCCCGCTCTCGTTCAACCGTACTTTTTGAGTTTGTCTGACGTTGACGCCGCTCGCTGGCACCCTCATGAATCAGGACATTGTTCTGGGCTAATATAACCTTTAACTTCTCACGCTCACGAGTGACGTGCCTGGATCAAGGATGCAGCATGAAGTGTTTGGCTCGCCCGTTTTTTGTCAGCTCAAAAGAGGGAAGCCAAGTCAAATTATTATTATGACTGTTTCATGATGAGTTTGTCACCGTGTGTTTTCACGGGTGTAATTTCACCTTGAAACTGCGGCTTGGTTCTGAAAGGCCTTAAAACCCTCATATTGGAGAAACTGAATAGATAGTAATGAATTATTTTGTCAACAAATAACTTTGATTGTTTGGACTCTGACGTTAATTGCGCTTCATTAAACTACTCGTTAGCTTTCACCAGGTGTCTGAATGTGTTTCTACAAGACTGTTACATGTGACATTTTTGAAATGATTAAACTTTTTGAAAGTTTTGTAGAATTCAAATGTTAATTTGCATTAAAAATCTTTTTTTTTTTTTCCTGACTGCATTGTCAGTATATATGTATATATATATGTATATAGTGTAAAACTGGGTTCAGTGTTTTGGTTGATCAGTGTAATTCAGTGTCATAGAGTCATAGTTATGGCATCTAGGTTGTGTCAGTCCATTTTCCGAAAACTTCCAGTGACACGCAATTTATTTTGCATTAAGAAATGCAACAAGCTCCGCCGATGCTGCGGAGTAGCACGAGCCATCGAGCCAAAACTAAACTCCACAAGTTCAAACCCAACTCTCCCCATTCACGTTCTCCTTCCTTTGACCCACTTTTCCCAATAGTTACTTGATGCCTCCTGAATGATGACGCTGAAGTGATGGATGCAGCCATCAGTCGCACTCTCACGTTCAACTAGGCCACTGCCCACGTAAAGCGCTCATTCATCAGACGCCGCCGCCGCTCAGCAGAGACTGGAAATGGGGAACCTAACCGACAATAACAACTTGAGGGCGGTGAAGGTAAAGCGCGTGTGAGCGCGTTGAGATTGTTACTTTCACTATTTGTCACTCGCCGGTGGTGCGGGTCAAGTGGGGTGAAGGTGTTTTCGGTTTCTGTGGACGACACGTAGTATGGTCGCAGGATGTGATCGGCCGACTTCATCGCCGCTGAAGGAGCTTTGATGGATGGATGTGGACAAAAAGCGCGAGGTCTCCTGCCGTGTATTCTCAATGACGGTCCACAGAGCTCCGGCATGTGGTCGTGTCGACGCGACGGCGGGAAAAAGCCACTCGCGAAATGACAAACGACGGCGACGAAGTCGAAGGACAAAACTGTCGTTACTCATCGTGTTAATTTCGCAGGTCTGACAGTGACATCAGTCAGCTGATGTCAAATCTGGATCACCTTATTTAGTCTGATACAGTCAGTAAAGGAAGGTTCCGGCAATTATACGCAATTATACCTTATTCAAACTCATGTTTGTTCGTGTTCCTAAAGTCAAAACAGCTGTGTAAAAACAAGTCACACATGCTCACGTTAATTCTACTACAAAACAATATAGAGCGGAATACATACATGGTTCATATATGCTATTTACCTCTATCAGTCTCATTTGTGTGTGAGTGTGTGTGTGGGAGGAAGTGGGGTGAGGGTGATGGGCAGTGACAATCAAATCCCCAGACACGCACACACACACACACACACACACACACACACACACACACAGAGAAACATGTTACTCACTTAATTGTGTATACGCCCCCAGGTTACTGTTTAATAAGTTGTGTGACAACACAGGAGTGGCTGATTGTGTGTTAGTTACTGTGAGACTTATAGTGACACACCATGTCTTGGGGGCTGGACTGTGGACTCTCAATCAATACATGTTGTTTTGACGGTTCCTCACCAAAAAAAAAAAAGAGCTTCGGGTTGAAAAAAAACAATGAAACTGTGTATAATTATAATAAAATTTCACGTAACAACAATGGAAACGTTGTAAGTCAGGTCGACTGTTTCTATACAGTGCAATAAATAAATAAATAAATAAATAAATAAATAAATGATGATTTAAAAAAAACCAAACATTTTTAGTTAATAGGTAGACTTTGTCTTATATAAATAAATAAGAACAATGGCCAACCACAGATTTGTCACAGATTCCTGGGACAGATGACACAGTCACAGCTGGATAAAGACAGAATGGTGTCATCCAGGCAAACCGTTTTAATGAGCGACAAGCCAAGACATGGTTGAGAAGTGAATACTGCCTGTCTGCCCATGTGTAGCATGAAGGCTCTTGCAACAGCTGTGTGTGTGTGTGTGTGTGTGTGTATGTGTGTGTGTGTGTGAGGATTCAAAGTTCTCTCGCCTGCCTGACCAGAAACCGACAATTAAAAAAAAAAAATTAATAAAATAAATATTAGCACGTTAGGTTGTGATTTGCATCCGCTGTTTTTTTTTTTCTCCCTGTTCCGGGGAAAATGTGGGAACCACATGAGACACAGCCGCTGACGACTTTGACAAGTGTGACATTTACAAATCAATCTCTCGGGGCTGTGAGGAGGCACAGGCACAGGCACATCTTCCTTCGCCGGCAAACTTTGATGAAAGCCTAGAAGACACCGTTGATGTCCTCCTGCTGTGTGTCGCGCTGTTTGCATTGGCATCTGTTTGCAATGTCACTCGCCGCCTTGTCATTTCATGTCTTTGTAATGCTCACCTTCGGGCTGGTGGTTTGATCTGCCTCCATGTAAATTCGCCACATACAGTCTGCCAGAGCATCTGAGGGATGGCTCTTGATTGCTTTTTGCTCCTTCTGCACCACGTTGCACCAGATGGCTCCCTCCCCATTATGAGCGATGTCTCATCGCTGCTCCGCAGCTTCCTCCGTCTTATTGTCCCTTTACCTCGCGCCATCTGGAGACACTGTCAAATACAGCCCGACTTCCCGAAGTAAGAGGTAGATCTGCGAACAAACAGCCGCTTTCTGTTGGGTTTTTTATTGCACTCTCCTGGATATGTGAAGTTCATGTCGAGGAGCAACCATAACCCACCCTGTCACTTTTCACCTTTCCTGCCGACAGCTGCAGGAACATCCTGAGACCAGACGAACGTGATGTATTCCAGGAGGCCGTCTTGCTTGTTGAGTCGTCACGTTACAGACATGACACACCACTAATTATCCCTCGCTAACCGAAGATGCCAGCGAGTGCCGCAATTACAAAATGTGTCAGGAAAACGCAACCTATTGTGCAAATGTTAAGTGCAGCAGCAGGAAACAGAGGTTGTGCGCGACCTGCACTTACACCTCCTGCATTCTGCGGGGATCGGAACGCTAAGTGCATTCATGGAGCACTGAAAATGGATCCTGGTTTCTGTCACTCTGACCAGATGCTGAAGAAGTACAAATGCATCTCCAGTGTATCTCCATGTAATCGCTGCATAATGTTACTCTTCGCAGTCTCTACAAATAACAACGCAAATTAAATGCGGGCCTCGACTCTTTATGGAAAAGTTGTTCCTTATTTTATTGTTGTAAAATAAAGTGCTGCAGTTTAAACGTTGTGCTAGTGGGGGTGGGGGGTGGGGGTTGTGTGGGGGGTTACACTTTGAAATGCACTACCACAAAGCCTGACACAGACAGATGAATCATAGACTGATGAATGACATTGATGATCTGGGCTATGATATGTGATGAAGCTCAAACAAAAGGAGACTGATGCAGAGATCTGAATGGTACATGGAGTAAATAAATATTTGGACCAGCACTTTGGTACCAACCTTGTTTTTAAGTATAATTAGTCCCAAGTTCTGCCACTAGGTCGTCATTATATTTTCAGAACATCACAGTATCTGTTCAACAACCACATGTAGCTCTGCAGAACCAAAAGAGGCGAACCCCCGGTGAGGTAAACGCCACAGCTGTTTACCTCACAACCCCACATATTATATATATACATATACATATATGAAGAACGGCGTCTATCTACAGAGAAGTGATTTCCCAGGACATGATCTCCCTGTTTCACACCCATCTATCCTGCATAATAACATAACAAAAAGCAAATTGGATTGGTTTGGGTCTTATTGTTAGCACGGCGTCCACCTGCTGCACAGACCTGCTACAGTATGATTTGGCACAGACTTATGATCCCTTTCCCAGTCGATGGAGCGAACATGAGGCCTTCCAACCACGTGGACGTGACGCCCTGAGGAAGAACACTTCAATCTCTCATCTGATTTCCCTCCACTAACACAAAAGAGGAGGGGGTTTGTATCAGGATCTATCGCATTCAGTAGTTTGACCTTGACGAAGCAATTCCGACTCAGGCGTCCACTCGTTTTTATATTTTCCCCGCAGCGTTTAACTCCTCTCACCTCCGCTGCATTCTTCATCAACGCGCCGTACGCCGTCGCAGAGATCGTGCGATGTGAGCAGCCGCGATGATGTATAGCTTAACAGCTGCAGCGCTGCAATGTCAACAGATCCGTCTCCGGGAAAACCGAGCGAAATGCATAAAGCCACTGTGAGCGTGATCTCTGGGATTGTTCAATCAAAACGTGGGAAAAGTTTTCAGGGAATAAAAACTAAATACTGTTTGTATTTATGGTGCATTTCATTATGATGCTGTTGGAAGTTGAAGTTGTGTTGGTCATTCTGCAGCATAATATCTGAACCACTGTGGGGGTTTTTTTTTTCCTGACTGTCAGGCCGGATGCCAAATTAACCCCGGCGACCCCTCGTCATGTATTATACGTCCCCATCTCGGCCCCCTTAAACCGACGACTTGTTTGTTCCTGTGAACCCGGCCGGGAGCAGCCGCCGCTCCCTGCTGCCGCAAGGAGGGAAAATAATGACATGTCATCTGATAATGGCTGCGACGCTGACGAACTAGCCCTTTTAATGGATTTATAATTAATGCCTGTGTGTTGGCCGATGCCACTGATGGCTGCGGAGAGGCAGGATAATGTTCTGGAACTACAAAGTCATTTTAGATCCGCGCGGATCAAGCCGAGGCCACGGAGCAGAGATAAGAGGGGCATTTTTATTCCGTGAGAGGTGCCTGGCTGGCAGCCGCAGCCCAGAAAGCTTTCTGTCCCCCTCTTCTCCCGCCTCTCCATCGCTCACTCCTCTCAGTCAGGTTCTCGCAGGTCAATGACTCTCCGCGCCGTTCAATACTTATTACGTTAACGTCATTATTGTACAGGGTTTCGGAGCTTAGTGATTAATACCTACACACATAAATCACAGAATTCGTCAGTGCATTTGGGCGAAATGTTTTCATTCGGTCAACCTCCATATGTATTTGTCCCAGTGAGAGTCAGATTAGGGAGTTTTAACGAGTGGGTGTCTGCAGCCATCTGGAGTCCTGTGGTACACAAAGACTCGACGTGGGGAGGCGGGGGATTCTTCAATATTGATGTGACTCTCTCTGAAACGCAAATCAACCCCCATTGAGCCTATTTAAACCAAGATATGCTAGATGGTATATCACCCCGCCGCCATAAGCTGCACAATCCCGCCGCGCGACGCGTCTGATTCCTGCTCTGCATCGAAACCAGCACAGTGACATCATGCTGAGTCTCGCAGAGTAAATCCTGTGACTCCACGAGGCTCGCAGAAAAAGTGATTATCCAACATGTCCCGATATTGATTCACAATTTAATATATGAGCGTGTTATTGAATTTCATTGCTAAGTGAGTGGTGACTGTTATTTGTGCGCGTATGCTAAGACGCTGGGAGCTGCTGTGATGCCGGTGTTCCTGCTTATCCAGAAGGTGATGTGTGTAGATTCATTAAGGGTACGACAAACATTTTCATTTGAATTCAAAGTGACAAACTTTAAATTGCAAAACGACTCTTTAAAATAACGGTTATTCATATACAGGGGGTCCTCGAGTTACGACGGAGATCCGTTCCTGAGAATGTGTCGTAACCGAATTTCGACGTACGTAAGTCGGAACATACATTCATTGTGCCATTGTGCATACATTGTGCCACTAGATGTCACTATAACACCACCCTACAATAAGAGTTTACTATGGTGAATTGCCTTTTGTCCCTCTTGACCCTCTTGACACACCGTAGGGGTTGATATCGGGAGTGCAATGAGCATTTCCTTTAGATTTCTGATATCAACCGTGTAGACCCTGTGTTGTGAATAAACCTACAGTATCGCCACGATCCCGAACGCATCTGTGTCTGTGTGCATCTCCTTACCGGCTGCCGCTGCACCCCCCGCCAGCCGGCCGTCCATTTCACATAAGTAAACACAAGGCAGAGTAGCCTAGCTGTGTTGAGGAGGTGCTGGAGAGCCGGCAGGCGCGCTGAGAGACAGAGAGAGCGCTCACCAACTAGTTCCCGTGCGAAGTCTGTACATATTTACTGGGCAAAACGCTTAAGCCGAAACAAGGAAGCTCACGGGAGATGTGTAACCACAAAAACGACGTAACTCACGACCGTCGTAACTCGAGGACCCCCTGTATAGATTTCTTGGCCCCTTGTGGGGGGCAGCAAAAACGAGTTGCCTACACAACGCTCAGGTGTTCATGATGACTGTGAGATAATTAGTGGACAGTCACATAGTGGCATAGCTATCCAGCCGACAGCAGGAGCTCCTCCGTGAAGGCCATAATCCATCTGCACGTAACTGCTGCTGAAGCCACTTTTTGAAATAACTTGTAATGTGGACATAAAAACACGTTTTACTTACATCAGTGAAACCGTCCACCTGACACGCAAGTTTCGCCATTAAAGGCTTAATGGAGCGATAAACGTTTACATGCGAGTCTGGGACTGTCGCGTGCCCGGCTTGGTGCGCCCC
Source organism: Trinectes maculatus (assembly GCA_016785345.1). Taxonomy (NCBI): domain Eukaryota; kingdom Metazoa; phylum Chordata; class Actinopteri; order Pleuronectiformes; family Achiridae; genus Trinectes; species Trinectes maculatus. The sequence goes on along the minus strand of JAFBJQ010004084.1, from coordinate 51,357 downwards.
CTCCACTTTAGGTAGGAACCTCTGTGCTACGTCCAGTAGCTTTTGAGACACATTCCTGTAACGCGTGTGCGTTCGTTTGTGTTATGTTGTTATGCTGTTAATGTCACGGGAACTCAGGCCTTGTCTCCAACGTGGGGTCTCAGTCGTTTGCAGCCTTTTATCCCTTTATTGTTGTTGAAACAGTAAAGTCTGCAGAGACACTCGTCCCCCCTCGTCTGCACATCTGACAGAATAATGTGCAGTTCATCTACATGACACATTTCGGCATATGAGATAGAAGGTTGCATCACCTCACCTTCTCAAAAGCTCCTCAAAGGCCTCTGCATTTAATGCATTTAATGCTTGTATTACTGCTACAGCTGTAATACAAGCCTGTAATGTCATTTTTATTCATATATATGTATATATATATATTTTTTTTATTATGTGTGGAGGACGGTAGATACTTTTACGCTTTCACTTACCCTGCCTCCATTTTCACAGGGAAAATGCGTTTTCTATCCGCGGCACTAGCGTTCCGGCGCGAGGCAGATGAAGACGATCTCGGTGGGGATCCTTTTCTGGGACGCGCACGCTCCGTCTCAGATCAAAACGACGGCGGCCTGTGGCAAGAATAGAAAACACTCTTGTTTCGACTTTTCCCTCGTGATGAGCAAAGAATAAGAATAATAATAAAAAAAAACAAGGAGGCCGTTGTTCCAAGTTTAGCTCCTTTTACATTCTTCACAGAGCAACTTTGCTTATTTATTTGTTATTTGAACCTCTTTTAACCAAGATTCACAACTGGGTGCAAAACTTTTGTGCTAATTTCTTTCATGTCTTTGTTTTGATGCCGTCGTGTGTGATGCAAGTTTTAGGCTCACTTCCTGTCATCTCTCAACTCGCGTCATTTGAGTACCCCGTGAAACAACAATAATATTAATATTATTAATTTTATTAACTTCAGAAAACAGTACGGATGATTTTTTTACTGTTTTGATGAAAACTTAACCATATATCTAGATTTAATTTGTATAAGTGTGAGTGTGTACAACTGGATGTCTGAGCTACGGTCTGGAATGAACAGTTCATTGTTAATTCATTCGGGCTGAATTGAGCCGCCCAGCAAATAACATTGACCGCACGCCAAAACGCGTCTTGTTTATCAGCTGTCAGAAAATCATGTTCTGATGGAGGTTTAAAACCCGCCTTCGTCTCTCAGTGAGTGATATGGCTGCGTTTTGAAGATCTCTTCAATTGATCCATTCCCCCTCCAGATACCAAACACCACAATTACTTATTCATTACTCAAGTGCCTGACTGACACGTAGTTTGAATTACTGACTAATTCACTTTGCCAAAAAGAAAAAAAATCCATTGGGCACAAACTGACATTTTCAGGATGAGTGGTCTCTGCAAGGCGTTTGAACTGAATAGAAGGAATATTGGAGGCTGAATGCTTTTCCTGCCTGTTAATTAGTTCTTCTAACAGGAATGATGGAGAGGAAGCGTGTCCTCCATCACACCCGGGATTTAATCCCCCTGAATATTAGGAGGACGTTACCTCAACAGGTCCCCGATGGGCTCACATGAATACCAACGATGGACTTTTTTTGGAAGTGAAGAAGAAAAAGCCTCACCTATCTCATTTCCTGGGGGGTTTTTTTCACAATAGCGGTTTTCTCCATTGAAAGTGAATCACGTCATGTGACAACCCCCCCCCCTCCCAAACCCATTACTTGGGAGTCTGACTTATACAATTGGTAATCCACCCCGTTTGTTCTTCTTTTACCCTTGACTTCAAGCACAGAAAGGCTGCGTCCTGCAGACTAATGAGCCGGACCGCTGGCACAGAGAGAAAGATATCCGTGCATCTTGGCCCGGGACATATGAACGAAATGGGTTAATTAGGGACGGAACGCCGCTCCCGCCACCACACAGGGAAGACGCAGTGTCGATACACCTCAGCAAGGGCAAGATTCGAGGTGCGTGGTCAAGTTCCACACCCCGATCTGAAAACAGGAGGTTACTAGTTCCAGTTCAGTCAGATGTGGGGCGACGCCTCTCCCAGACGCAGAGGTCAAAGGTCAAACCGTGAACAACACCATCACTCATACTCATATGTGCAAGTTGGTTTTTCCGTTTACAGCTCATGACTTTATGTGGGGGGGTGGGGGGATGTACAGCGCCTGCAGAGAGGACACCTATTTGAAGACTGTAAAAGACTGTTTTTATTTCAGTCTTTCATATGTATCCAGCGTCCAGATGCTGATACTGCTGCAGCATCTGGAGGATAAGTGTTTCGCTTCGGGTCACTCAGCTTCAGCACCACTTGTCGAAGTAAAGTATTCACCATCCAAATCTATAAGGCTCATTCTGTCCGCGTACTATCTTAATACACTTGGCTTTAAAAACACTCGGTATTAAATGTGGTACATCATTAAAAAGATTTTATGGGGCTTTATGAAACTGCTGAGTAAATACTGTGAAATCAGAGTTGGGGGGATATTACACGTTTCCAAGGTTGCTTTTTTTCCCCTGTCATGACGCACATACATCGAGATTATTATCGTCTTTAATTTACCAGATGGCACAGATGGTCTGTTTTTTTTTTTCGATTTTTCATCGGAGCGCGCGAACAAATCATTTGCACGAGCCACTAAAACACAACCGAGCAGATCGTTTTTCGGGTGTAATGTGGCTTGGAACGCGATGACGGAGCCATATATTGTCTTGTCATGTTTCTGAACCCTGCTAATTTAAATAAATGAAATGTAAACAACGTAGCTCCATTAGTGACAGGTCAGCGACTGTTTAATTCCTGTAATACGCAATGTAATGAATTAATATTGCTGACATGCTGCTGTTATGTTGTCGAACCCATTTTTCACGAAAACATCAGAAGTCATTTAGGGTGATTACATGGTTTTTTTATGGTATGTACTTCATAGTGTACATAGTACATAGTGTATCTTCATACAAGCTACAGTACACTTGATATTTATTGGATTTTCAGGGCTGCTTTATTTACATTCAGGGCGATCAGCCTGGCTCAGCCTACACTTTGATGCCCTGCAGTTCTAATGATGATATTAACCATCACAGGTCAGTACCGGAGCACATTAAGTCACTTCTTTATTCATTAAAAACACTTTAATGAGACCCCAATGAATTGTGTTAACTGGAGCACAAGCTATTTAGAATTACTAATACGATTTAGTACTGTGTAGTGGCCTGGCGATGCTGAAACTGCAGCGTTAACATTATGATGCACTGTGTAGTATAATATGTTGTGAGGCGACTGACGTTCCTGTAGCAACACAAACATTACAAAGGCATGAAAGAGTTTTCGCTTTTCACCTCCACGTCAGCCGCATTAAAGGGAAAGTCCCACATGATTGAGTTACTGTGGCAGGTCTGGTTTTATGACTTTATGTTATTGAAGTGATCATGAAACAATGGGTTAGGTAGTTTAACAAGCTACGAATTAAAAGTCTGACTTGTTGTCACCGGAATAACGCGTCTGTCATCGCCATGGAGACTTTGATTCCGTGTAAATAAAACGGCAGATTTATTTTGTTCAGTTCCATATCGGCTGTGGAGAAGTGTTTTCAGTGTTGGCTGTTGAGTCTGACTCGTTGAATCCCTCCATGGCGTATGATCAATGTAGTCATTAATGAGACTTTCAAAACAGATTCTTCACCATCACTCAGATGAAAATGGTCTGAAGTGAATAGAGGTTTAATAAATAAATAAATAAATTGAACTTTTAACAGATGAGCCTAACAACCAGTCGCATTTCGTCGCATGGCCGCCACACTGTGTACAGCTGAATCTAAGATGTAAATAAATTGGAAACATCCCCCACGTCAGGACGAAACCCCCCATCAGGGAGAAGACAGTCTGCAGTTTGTCCAATGGGCAGTTTTAACTCTGACCTGGTTTCTTTGCATGTTAATCACGCCTCCGTCCTCACACGCTGCCAGGCGGAGGGATTTCACAGACAACAGTCTGTTTCTAGTGCTCTCTGGTCATCAGTGCAGTGTGTTTCACACACCATCAGCCAAATAGAGACGCCGCGTACAAAGTGAGAGCGGCAGTACTGAACGTTCAGATATGGGGAGATGAGAGACAGAGGGGCGGGGGGGGGGGGCGGGGGAGGCAGNNGAGGCAGGCACCTCGATGATGAGTCATGAAACATTCAGACCGTCGCTACTTTTTCAGAGAGAGTGATTATGGATGGAAAGCAGATGGCACTTAGGCTACATTTTACGATTCCCCATTAATAGTCGAAATGAAAATATTAGGATGCATCCTGTGTAATTAGAGACACAATAGGCATGCGGTGAGGTGAGTGTGACTCATGGTCTCCCGCATGATGAATAGCACAGATCAGGAGTGGCAGTAATATCAAGCCATTGCAACTTCCACTGATTAATAACATGGAAATAGGCGGATCATTGTATTTTTATTTGATTTAGGGAAGGGGGCAGCTGAAGAGCTATGACATGATATAGGCTTTGCTGTGTATTTATGTCGAAGAAACATTTCAGAGGTGACTTTTTGGCAGCATGGTGGCAAATTGACCTTAATACCAGCGAACACCGCGAGGAACCTTCTTACAGAGGCATCCTTGAACTTGACATTAAAATCCCCAGCAGCTTCTGGACTGTAGCTGACTCTGACCTCCGACCTCCCTGCAAGGCATGACACACTATCTCCATTTTTCCTTTTCCCCGTGGCTGCACGGGTGAGACAGCAGCATCGGTCAAACAGATTCACTGAGAACCACTCACTCTGTATGTGAGGTAGGGATGATAATAATAATAATAATAATAATAATAATAATAACAGTACTACTGCTACTACTACTACGACGACTACTACAGCTACTAATAATAATAATAATAATAATAATAATAATAATAATAATAATAGTAATAATAACAGTACTACTGCTACTACTACTATTACTACTACTACTACTACTACTACTAATAATAATAATAATAATAATAATAATAATAATAATAATAATAACAGTACTACTACTACTACTATTACTACTACTACTACTACTACTACTATTACTACTACTACTACTAATAATAATAATAATAATAATAATAATAATAATAATAATAATAATAATGATTATGACACCAGATAATTGCGTGAACCACTTGTCCTGTGGGAATGACCTTCAGTTTTTCGCATTCCAGTCCGTGTCACAGTCCCGTCGGTCTGATCTCTCATCCCCCAGCACTCAGACCCCGATTACATTTCTTCCAGTGTGTCACACCGGTGTGGAATATCAGGCACCTGTCAGCAGAGTTTTGACAGTCTGCCTGCGTCCGGACACACTCTGACACCTGTCACGGCTGAAATGGGGCTCACTTCCTGCTCATCTAATCCGAGGATCACAGCTATTTGTGGCGTTACTCTCTGGTTTAATCAGTTATGCAGATGATTAGGGATAAATGATTAAGATGATCTCCGTATTCCCCAGCATTATCATTACCCTCCTTATGATGTTGGCAGCTGCAGCAGCCGCGTGTCTCTCTGTATGTTCCTCATGTTCCTCATGATGATCCCATCAATGCATGTTCTCCTGTAGACAGGCTTGCAGATGCACATCTCCTCAGGAGTAAAAGTATAAAAGTCCTGGCCATGTAAATTCTGTTTGCTGTGTGTTGTCTGGCACCGAGTCGCGGCGGAGTAGAATCCATCACTATTGGCATGTGGACCTGATTACTGGAGAGACTCCGAAAGTCTCATATAGACCCATGATAAAGAACTCTGTCCAAGCCCCTTTAAAACCACATCACTCATGGTGGCAGTACAAAGACACACACACGAAAAAGAAAAAAAAAATCTGGTCTGGAGAAACACATTTAACAGAAGATAACTACAGCATCTAAACAGTGTAATATGTAACTTGAATAGAACAATAAGCTAAAATAAAGTCCCATGAAAACATAAATGTGTTTTACTAACCAAAAACAGATAATCGAATATTCTACTACATAATAATATATTAATATTCATTTAAAAACACTATGTTTGTTTATGAGAAAAGGCGTGGCGCTCCATTTTGAATTAAAAACACCATACGGCCAGAAAGAAAAAAGAAAAAGAAAACGTGAAAGATTATCGTTCCAGCAGCAGTATGGTAATCAGGAGGGAGTTAGCATTTTGCAACAGCTGCAGAAAAGCCCGGTCTGATTAAGCTCCTGGCTCACACACCAAGTATAGACAGAACATCTTGTACACTCATGTGTCGTATGATAACTGTTAACGCACACCAAAAAAAAAGACTTTGTCCCATTTAGAGACATCAAATCTTCTAATGATGCAAAAAAACCCAAAAAAAAAACGTGTACTGATGACACAGATGCGTCCGATTGCGTAGTGATACCTCAACACGTCATTGGATGGCGGCGGTGAGTCTGCTCTGCTTGTCAAAGCATGTTACTGAGGGCACAAACCAGACGCTGGCCTGTGTACGCTGGTGTGGATCAGCTGGCAGTGGTGCTCGTTAGAAACAGATGGCCACTTATGGACAGCACTCTTCTGTAATTGGGTTAAAGTCAGGGCTGCAACTCGTTTGGCTCATTATGCTCGTTATTGACTTATCGTCCCCCGATTGGTCGATTCATTACACGGGCAGGGAAAACAGGTGAAAGTAGTCAACAGTGTCAATAGCGACCTCCTGTTCACATAGAGTCTCGACGTTATGTGTGCCGATGAGCCGTTTCTCAGCTCACAGCCATTTCACATGAAACCAGGTTGTGTGTTTTTTTTTTGTTTTGTTTTGTTTTGTTTTCGTCTCATTTCCTGTGCGTTCCCTCATTCACACGCTGCGCTGCCTCGGCGAGCTCTGCACCTGCGTGACCCAGAGACAGGGAAATGACGTGTTGCTGTCTGCCTCTTAGATGCATCAGCTAAAAGCGGAGCTGGTTTCCTGGAAGCGCTCAACCTTCTTGTAAAGGTCAGCGAGGGAGATCCCGCGCCGCGCCGCGGCGCAGAGCTGCGAAGAGCATCGTCGACATAACACATACTCACTCAGATTGAAGTCCTAACGTGCATATTCACTGCAACAGGTTTACATTCAAATAATTTATATTCATATCTCATTCACTGAGTTTTTATTTCAATTATTCAAACTTGTAAAGTTACTAAAACTCAATAAACTAAAGAAAGTAAATAGTGATCTTATTTTTGTTGATACCAAAAGACACAAAGATCAAAGAGTAAAGAACTTTTTCATTCATATTACATAAGTGGCCATTTTGTGATGGTAATTATTGCACAATTGATATAGAAATGCCTTGCCTCTATGTCTGTAATGGTCCTGTTTGTCCTCGTCCTCGTCCTCCATTACGCCGCTCCACAACACACAATAATGGAACCAAAGAGAGCTTCAAGTGAAAAGACCCCAACAGGTCTGCTTTTGTGTTCATTTAATTGGATTCATGTTAAAGACAAGATGGCCTCAGTTATGCCCATCAGGTTCAATTTACTGCGGTGGGCTTCCATTTGTTTTGCGTTCACTGCCTCAACACAGAAAACCACCCATAGGAGTCATTAGCGCAGCGACGCCATCTGCACAACTGCGAGCCCGAAGCTGAAGAGCAACACCGCTGGTTATTGATTCCAGTTTGTTACTGTGCCGGCTGAATGTGGTTCTTCTGCATCACAAGGGCACAAAGCATGATATTAGTCTTCATGTAAAAAGCACTGCGGTGAGTGTGGAGAAGAATTGGAAATAGAGGCTGGTTTACAGTTTCTATCACAGTAACACTGACTCAAGTTCAACCCAGAGAAATCTCACTCACAGTTCAATTTCACCATAAGGGCGCCACCTGCTTTGGTTCATTAGCGACACACATGGTTCAGGATCACACTGGAACATTTCATTAGAAACACCTGTCTAATCTAATGCAATTGAACAGAAGTATTATGCCCAATAATGTTATGGGGTTTTTTTTTTTACACATCGCCACTGTCACGTTAATTATAATGGTGTATTACCCTGTATTATTTTGAAAAGGTGTCTTCAATAATTGCAAAAAAAAGCTAATGTAGTGAAGTTAATTATAAAGCCGTGCTGCAATGCAACAATGCACCCTATAATAAATATAATTGAATTTGCATATTCACAGTAGTAGAGTTGTGACCTCTGTGATGATCGAGGCTGCAGTACTGGAGAGCACATATGCTGTGCTGGAAACATCCAGCACAGCAGGAGGCGAGGAGAGACCGACCCTGTCCATCTCGGAGACAGCCAGATGGAGACAGGCGGACGCTGGATATGAATGTAGCCGGAAGAAGAGTGTGGAAACGTGAAAGTCCGTATCAGGAAGTCCACTGTTCCATTGCCTCAGACTTAGTACAATAGCCTTTTTCAGTCAGCTCCCCAAAAAGTCTGGTGCAAATACAAAACCATTCATCAACTGTGAGTTTCTATTTCCAAGCTCTCAGATAAAACTTTTTTTTTTGAATTATTTAATGAATGAATAAGTGGATAACACACGTTCTTACATCGGGAATGAGATTGAAGCTTATTATAATTCTAAGTGGAGGTCATTAAACAGACTGTGTAAGAGTGGAAATGATGAAAAGTGGAAGTTCTTCTGTTATCGTCCTGAAGGACCCGAGCACCTGGAATCTCTTTCCCATCACTGTCCCAGTGTCGTGACAAAAGGTTGTGCAACTAATTTGAAATATTTGAATGCAAGAGTATGTAAATGTAATGAAATTCCATGTTTTTTCTTAGGGCTGGGATTCAGCATCTAGTTGTGATAGATGCTGATGTGAATGCATTATGCCTATGTGTCCTCACAATTGGGGAAAGATAAGAATGTGTGTGTGTGTGTGTGTGTGTGTGTGGAGCCTGTATTTCTCTGATTCTTCTGGCTTTAGGGTAAAATGTGCAGATGTGCCAGACCTGTATGCGAACAGATGTCTGCAGACAGGAAGTGACAACGCGCGTCCTTCCCCCTTCACCCGTCAGCGCTTTGACTGTTTTTGACTTTATCACTTCCCCTTTCACCAAACAGCATCTCTCACACAGCGCGTTAATACTCTAATCTCGCTCCCAGAGATGATACAGTTTGCCGTGTTGACGCGGCCATACAGGAAACCCATGCAGTGACAGGTACAACAACACACGTCTACCAGATACCATGTGATTTAAAGTCAGTGAGCAGGAAATATTGGCCGCTCTGTGCACTGACACCTCAAACGCTGTGTTATCTGGAAGCCAAACGCACTTCCATATGTTACCCTGTAACATAAAAGGGCATAAACATTGCCCCCAGTGTTTCAGTATGCAAACACTCTCATTGCATGACGTTACTGTAGAACCTGGTGCAGGTCGTTTGTAAAGGAAAACATTATTTCAAAATGACCACATAATAATTAATACTAATAATAATAATAATAATAATGAGTGTACATTTTTGTGCCCAGCTGGTGGGATCGCCTTCTTTCGCTGTGTTTGTGCGTTGACTTTGTTGGTTCTCTCATTTGGTGTGTTGACAAGAGGCAAACACATACAGTCAGGCTATTTAATTTGCTATTTAATTTGCTATTTAATTTGCTTTCAGTGAGTCAGCAGTCTGCTCCTCACCTGAGGGAAGGGATGCTGCGGCTTCAGTTAATCGGCCCACTGAGCTGTAGCTGCACACATGGGTTTGCAGTGCAGGATTTGTCTCTTTTAATCAGCTACCTCAGTGCCAGGTCAAAATATGACCGTCAGTGGGGTCCGATTGTTTGATTGTGCGCTGACTAATCAACTTGATCGATTGGGCTGTTGTCGAGAAAAGGGGAGGCGTGTTGACCTTTGGGGTATTGGTCAGGTGGTTGCGCCTTTTTCTGGTCTTTTTTTACTTTTTGGTTTCCTATCAGAGATAAAGAAACATTTGATAGTTTCAGTCAGACACATCACATTTGTCTCCATCTGCCCCCTATCTGAACACACCTATTCCCACTGGCTTTCCCCTGTGTCACAGTGAGTTTGTCTCCCTCCATTATGGCTCTGATGTTCTGGACAGCGCTAAGCAAAGACCCCGCACAGACACTTTTTATTATTCATTACATTTCAATCTTTCATTTTATGCTGTGTCTGGCCTTTTCATTTTGGTGTTGTGCAACTTCTCTTACAACCCTGTGGATTGCGCATTATAGTTGACGATATTATCAAACAGGCTTGATATGATTTATGTGCCAGCCACAAAATAGCATTGCATCAGTTGGAGTGTGCAAAGCCTACAACCTGTGGGAAAAAAAAATCAGACTAACAAGAAATCCCCCCCCAGCAAACATAAACAAACCAAAAGAAAAAAAACCCCAAACTGATCAGCAAATTAACGTAACCAACTGCATTTTTAATAAATTCTGAGTAAACAGTCGACAGGATGTCGAACCCGGTATTTTCCTGTAGCGCTGATGAAACTGTTAGCTGCGTGCGGTTACATCATTACAGGAAGTCGAGCTGAAGGTATGGGAAACCAAAACGCCAGGAGGGTTTATAAAAACCGAGGTGGTTCAATGAGTGATGGGTTAAACATTTGTCGCACAGCTATTTGTGGCCTACCGCTTTGACGCGCGCAGACACGGCAGCATGGAGACGCTTCTTTTTCTATTTCCTCAATTCAACTACATGGCCCCGAAGGAGGAAGCGTATTTCAAAATGCTCCGGCCAGACGACTTGCAGGCGTCAAAGATGAAGCACGATTCGAACAGGTTGGTGTGCGAACCTCGGTCCTTTTTCAGTCGACACCGGTACGAGTGATTGGTACGACATTGCAGTGTAACTGAGCGATGTGACTATGAAAATGGATGAAGCGGCCTGTTTGTTTTTGTGCTGACAAGCTGTTTCACTCAGAAATAACAGTTTTTAAAAACAGATCCGGTGGCGACGCGTCTGTGACCTTGTCCGACTGAAAACCATTCCTTTATGTAAGGTCGCTCTGAAACGTTTGTCGATATAGTCAGTGGTGGCGGCGTCTGCGTTTGCAGACAGTTTGTGAGACCAGTTTGTGTTGTCTCTATTGTTTGCAGACAGAAGGACAAGGAGAGGAAGAGTCGCCTGAGTCTTTTCCTCACCAAGTCGGGCTCGCACGAAAACGTCAGCCCCCATGCGAAGACGAATGCGACGTCCAAAAAGTGAGGCGAAACTCATTCATTTCATATGCAGGCGATGTTGTTTGGGGTTTATTTTTTTTGGTTTTGTTTTGCTTTTTTGACAAAGCAGCCTCTATGACTCATTGCACACTTACAGAAACATGACTCGTCGACATCTCATGAGAATCCCAAACATTTTTGCAGCATCGTTAGGGAAGAGCTGACTGCGTCTCTGATTCTCTCCTCCGCAGCATCGCACCAGAGGCGGCTTTGCAATGGAGCGACTCCTTTGAAGAACTGCTAAAGCATTCAGGTCAGCTCAATGCCTCCCTTTTTTTATTTTATTTTTTATTAAACATCATGTGGAATCGTTACTTAAAAACTGCTTCACCTGCTTCCAGACATTTGAAATGTAAAGTGCTCCTAAGTGTCGGAGGCACTCAATAGTTCATGAACAGAGCAGTGATAGTTTCACTACATCTTTCAATGTTTGTCAGCACAAACAGTTGAAACAGAAACTGTTCGACTTCCTCATAACCCTTGACGTTGCGACAGTGAAACGCCTGAGACCGATGTACATGCTCGTTTGAGAATTATCATTACGATGAAGATAATGACTCCGTCACGCTATATTGAGCTGTTACTTATTCATTTGCGATGCAACTGTTTATTCAAATGACTTTTCTCTTTTCTGGATGAGGATATATGGAGCTCATATCGTCTTGAAACAACCCGTTAAACCCGTTAGATCCGAACCTATTTGTCCCAAGATGCTCAGAAAATATAATTTGGTTTTTACAGCTGTTTACTTTCGCCCATTAACAGAGTGTTCATCTGGTCCGTTCTGGTTCTACCTTTGTTTCCCTATATATCTATATCAGATGGGATAGAAACCTTCTCTCAGTTCCTCAGGACCGAGTTCAGTGAGGAGAACATCGAGTTCTGGTTGGCCTGTGAGGAGTACAAGACCACTGACTCGGCGACCAAGCTCCTGTCCCAAGCCAAATATATCTACACAGTATTTATAGCCTCCGAGGCTCCCAAAGAGGTATGACATGGCCTGTTTATTCATGGTGTTTATCATAAAGTGCATGGATGCCATGCAGCAGAATAGGCTATAAAAGGCTGAAAGAACTCCAGTGATTTAACATTTTCTTTGGCTTATTTGTCACAGAGGGCAGCCGGAGGTGTCAAATATTTATGCCACCGTAATGAAAATAACAGTGGGTGAAATGTAAAGCTCTGTACAGTCACGAGCCTGCAGCAGCTTGACCTTTAGCGAACAGGAACTCGCTGAGGTCATGTGTTATGTGTGTGTGTGTGTGTGTGTGGGCAGCGCTGCAAAGCTGCTCAGGCTGTTTGCGTGTGCGAGGCGGTGTTTGGTGGATGCGACCACCATCTGCAGTGCTCTGCGAGCCTGCGGCAGATCTGACCGTGAAGGAGTCTGATGTCAGGGCTGAGGTTTTGACAGGCTTCTGCAGAAGTGGCATGGAAGTCACCCACACAGTCTCAGTCTGAGCCACACCAGCATAAGTAACTGGATCAGATCAGACCGAATGGAATCTTCAGTGTTGATGTTGGGGGGGTGAACTTTTGAGAGATGCATCAGTAGTAATTGTCGTTTTATTATTTTGTTCGTAATTATTTTTAAAAATAAACTTATATAACGTTATAGTATAACTTTTTATAGTGTTGATGTTGGGGGGGTGAACTTTTGAGAGATGCATCAGTAGTAATTGTCGTTGTATTATTTTGTTCGTAATTATTTTTTAAAAGAAACTTATATAACGTTATAGTATACTTTATATATATGTGTATATATATATCTATATCTATATATGTATATGCCATAGTATATAAATTTTTATTTTTATTTTATTTTTTTTCATAATGTCCCATTCGTCCGTCTCTCAGGTAAACATTGACTACAACACCAAGATGGCCGTCCAGAGGGACATGGCGCAGCCCACGAGGAGCTGTTTCGAAGCGGCACAGATGAAAGTCTACAGCCTGATGAAAAAGGACTCGTACCCTAGGTTCCTGCACTCTGACATTTATCTGCGCCTCACCAGGCAGAAAGGTCCGGGGGCCACCATGTTCCGCAGAAGGTCACGCTCCTGTGTGTTCAGCGAGCGAGGCGAGGCCACGACTCAACCCCAGGCCTGGTAGTTTTGTTGTCTTGCGGGCACAGCAGCTCACGCATGGCGGCAAACAGATTAAAGGAGGTTATGGGTGATTCGCAGCGGGGTATTGGTGAATCATGCGTCATGCCACAGCAGCACGTTCATACAAAATGATGAAAATGGTTGAAATGTTGGGTCAACTTCAGAGATGATGATGATGGATACCACTGTGGTGTGTTAATGTGAGGGCGCAGCCGGGAGCTGCTAATGGAGAAACTGCTAAATCAGCGCTATTTAGTATTAATCACTCAATGATCTTAACATATATCTGTTTTGTTTAATATGTTCTGGACTATTTCTTGTCCAGATGCTGTAATCTCTATATTGATGCCTGGCAACTTGACTATATACAGTACGTTCCCATATATTTTTTATAATAATAATAATAATAATAATAATAATAATAATAATTTCCCAATATCTTTTTATTTTGTTATGTATACTTTACTGTGCAGATGACACCACTGACCTTTCAGCTATAAGAATACATTTAGAAAGGTTACGAGGCCACTATGACACAGCCATGAGGGTATTTACAGACTTTTTTTTCTTTTTTTTGCTGTAGTCCCTGTATAAAGAGGATTACTGTGCAGCACTTGCAGCAAAGATTTATCCATCCTCTTCCTCTTCCTCACGGCGCAGTGTGTCGACTCAACCTGATGATTCCGATATTTCAAATCTGGCAAAACCTGAACGTCAGCGCGGGGGCGACAGCTGGGACAGATTCACAGCTGTCGCCAGGCAGCCACGCTGAGGCGACTCTCCTGACACGGATTCATCTTGAAATCCACCAAACGCACATTACAGGACGTGAATACAGTCGGTCTGGCACGCAAGCCCAATTTTCCGCAACTCATTAAAACGGATTAACGATTTTACCTTTGCACTGTCCACTTGGCACCAGTGTAACTTGCAGTAAAAGCCTGCAGCCATCGTGAGTGCAGCTTTTTAATGAGGGATATAGATCTCTCGTTTCTGTTATTAATCAGAACGTATGCAATTCTGCCTCACAGACAACAAATGTATCTTATTTGAATACTAATATTACAGTATGTTAATAACAAGTGCGTTTTTCTTTTACTTTTGCTCCCGTCTAATCTAATTTATGTATTATTGTGATCATATGTGTGCAATATGCCTTGCTGTTGTAAATGTACATACTATAATATGAGAAATAATTCAAATAAACACTTTCTTTTAAAAAAAAAGGGGGGGGTGGGTTTAATTAGGCCTGTAAAATGAACGACCGTTTCTAAATGTGACAAATTGAGTCATAACGTGTACATATTACACCAGTGAGGAAAAACTGTATGTATTTCCCCATTCCAGATCACTGAAAAATTAATAGACCTTATCAACTCTAACCACCCCGGCACAGAATTATTCATGTTACTGGGTATGTATGCACAAACTATACTTCTTCCCAAGACAAATGCGTATTAATTCCAAGTTGTCAGTGATCCCACTGAGTTCGCCCCGCAAACTCCTGAATATGTATGCAGAAAGAAGCAGATCCCGGTACGTTCAGGCGCGGCTGGTTTACCTCATTAACACAGATGTCAGGGTTTCCAGTAGCCTTCAGAGAGATAAAGTCCATCTCAGACAAAGATACTTTATGAGAAACCTGCATGGAATACCTCACCGGTCCATTAATTATGCATCCAGCCAGACGACGGTGGGATGCATCTGCGACGCTTCCTGCTGGCTTTTTACACAAACAATCGGAAAAGGGGGCGCTGCACATAACAATGATGTGTTAACAATGGAGGAAGCTCAGCTGGCCTGCCAGGTTCATCACTGCCTCAGACTGAATGCCCACTAAGAATTTAGTGGCCGATTTTTTTTCCCCACCTCCGATTGATATTTAAATTTGTGCCAATGTCGCCACAAAAAAAAAAGAAACGCTCTGATGTCATCCACAAGTTAACGGTGTATTATAGAAACTCTGAAGGGAAACAAAGGCCTGGAGATATGTGGTCTGTAAAACATATTTAGACACTATTTAGACGAGAGGGGGGGAAAAAAACTTGACCTTCTGAATGTGCCTGCACCGTCATCAATACATAGATGTCAGCTTTCTGGGGACAATAAATAACTTTTAAAGATGGTGTCTGCATAACAAAAAGCACTGAATGTGTGTATCGGGGAAGTAACGCACCTGGATAGACACTTGGAGCTCACCTACATTTCTCACATGTATGGTGCACCGCGAATAAAGTTCCCCTCGTTAGCCGATCTGATTCTGCCTGTTTGTGTTTATCTCGTAATTGGCTGTTCCAGTAGACCAATTCCTCCCAGAACTCGTTTGCATTAACTGGAACATAAAGTTATGCGAGTTCATATTAAAGTGGAAAGGATGAGTTGAGACACTTTTTAATCAAATCTAATCAAATGAGTGTTTACTGAATCTTTTTTCAGTGCCCCCCCATCCCTCATCCCCCACCCCCCATCCCCTCCACCACCACCAGCCTCAGCAGACGAGTCAAAACCCCATTCGTTTTCACATGAATCAGGAAAGTGGGTCCAGCGGTGACGAGACAAACCCCAAATTGAAGACGTCGTCCCCAAATACAGAGAAACGGTGGACACATGAGGGTATTGTTTCATGACAATAGAAGGACCACAGAGGACTGGAGTGCCACCTTGTGTTTACTGGGTAAAGTGAAAAAAGTGTATTAGAGTATAGTACAGGGGAGAAGCCACTTTAGATGCAGGATATATGAATCACTGCCCTTTAAAAAAAAAAAAATGCAACAGGCAAAAATGGAAGTTTGTATGAAATCTCTTTTGTCCTTGGCACAACAAAAGACAAAACCTAAATGCGCCGAGCGCCTCGCGTGGTCTGCAGGAACAGTTTAAAGTGTGTGCGCCTTGGTGTGCAGACTTTCATTGCTTCTCGGAAGGCCTTTTTTGACAAACAAATTTCTCAACCTGGTGCACCTACACACATGCAAATAGGGGCAGCCGGGGTGTTTTCCATCACCTGTCGTGATTTACATTCTCGGTTTGTTTGAGCTCCGTCGCAATTCCAGCAGTGGTCAGGAAGGTCAGGACAAGTTGAAATGCACCGAATGTGCTTATGGAGGTATATTACGATTCGCCGGGTGTCGTGGGCTGCATACGTCCGACAGAGCCATACGTTGCTCACGATCATATGAATGAGGCTACTGCGGCGGGCGAGTTGTGCGTCAGTCTGCTCAAAGTCACAAAAATATCGAATCACAGAGTGTGTAAGTGCTCGTGTAAACAAACTGTGGACGCAACGTAAATCCAAAATCAAACGAGTAAATAAAAAAAGTCTGTGGGGGACTTTTCTGGTTTCCACCAGTGGATGTTTACTTGTTGGATTGTGGACTTCGGTTGGTTCTGTTTAAAGCAGACAGAAGCATCAAAACATCATCTGCAGTCGAAATATCTCACCGGAGATGTCACATGGATTTCCATGAGCTAAAAGACCTGTTGAGCATTAATGGCCCCGCAGAGGATGGAGAGGACAAAAGGGTGAAAACGCAGAAATAGTTAAGTGGTGACATTTTAAAGCAGGGTTTTAAAACACTGTTGCACCAGAGTTTGACTAAACTCTAGACCTGTAAAATCAAAACTAAATTGAGAATGTATGAGGCATATTAGCCAATCAGTGCCTGTTTATGGTTTTGTCCCCGTGAAAAATTAGGAACGCTGCAGATATGCAAATAGCAGGAGAACACACCTTTTCCTTAATAGTGAATTTGTTTGCGGTTGTTTGTTTATGGCCGGGGTATTTCCTGAAATTGACCTGTCGATCTTTACCACAGGAGTCCATTCCTCTCTCGTCTCCTCGGTAGAACTCCATGTTCCTCACTGCTGGAATTAGTGATGTCATCGAGGAAGGAAATTGAGCTGCAGGTCACCATTGATCATTCAGTTAAATCGTCTTGATTAGATTCACTCATGTCGTCTTCAAGTTCAACTTTTGATATTGTCACACCTATGTTTACACTGATCACTGTTTTGGACATGGACACATTTGGTGAGGTCTTCTTCAGTCACAGCTGGAGGACTTTCTGTCCCTCGCAGTGTTACAGACATGGAAGGGTGCCCTGTCTTACCCAACAACAACGACGACACTTTGCATAAACATTTCCATATATTCCATTCATGTCGGGTGGCGGCGGGGTCGGGGTGGTTGTGGGGGGGTGGGGTTGTTTGGGTCATTTAGATTTGTACAGTCACTTGACTCCCTCATTTCCAAACAATCACAACCCCATCTTCAGCCTGGCAGGATCTTATCTCTGTCTCCCTTCGTAGAGGACGAGGAGATGGCGATAAAGTGAGTTACTGCATATTTGATTATTAGGCCTTTTTTTCCCCCTCAATTTCCAGACAGCAGCCATGTGGAAAATCCCAAAGATTTCTTCATGCACTGTAAGTTGCACTTTTGCATTTGTTTCTGAATTGGATTTTAGTCAGTGGAGGATACTGAATGTGAAGCGTCACCTTAAAGCACATCACATACGTTGAGAGAGATTGATGACCGGGCGCTGCTGGTCTGGTTCAGGCGTGTTCTGCATGCTGTCCACTGCACAGATAACTGCGCTAGTGATTGATCTTGATGCTCTTTTCAAGGGTAGATTGTGTTGCTTTCCCAAGGATCCGCTGGAGGATGTTGAGACTTGGAGCGAGTCTGTGGACAGAGTCCTGGGTTGTAAAGGTGACAAGTCTCCTCTGGCTTTGGTCACATATAGACTTTTTCAAATGTTTGAATCCGCTCACGGTTATTGATTATTGGTTTTGCAGCTGGACAGATCGCTTTCCGGGAGTTCCTGAAGTCCGAGTACAGTGAGGAGAACATACTGTTTTGGCTCGCCTGCGAGGAGCACAAAAAAATCAAGACCACGCCAGAGATGATCTCGTCTGCCAACAGGATCTACACAGAGTTTGTCCAGACAGAAGCACCGCGCCAGGTAAAATGACTGCAAGTTGGGAAAAAAAGAAAGATTTTAGGGGCCCAGATGGGAATCGTGTAGCAAGACAGCCACTGATTCTAATCTGAGTTTGGTCAAATGTGATTGTAATGTACTAGCTGCAATGAACCTGTGTGTTTTGTGGCTTTGTATGATGGTAAAAAGGTTGGAATTGGATTTGAAGGCACTCAGGTCGAGCATGATAGTGACCAGAGATGAAAAGTCACCCTGGGCGATGTTCTTTGATTCCAGATCAACATAGACTGCGGTACCAGAGAAAATATAACAAAGAACATCTCCAAGCCCAGCCTGACTTCGTTCGACTCGGCGCAGAAGCTCATCTACAGCCTGATGGCCAGAGATTGCTACCCACGCTTCCTAAAATCTGATATTTATCAGGGACTCCTGAGGAGAACTGATCCAAGGTGACGGTTTTAAAACCGACAGCGAAAAGTCTTCCCCGACTTCGACTCTGATCTGCCGTGGCTCTTTTTAATTACCCGTGTGGATAACAGGTTTATACCATGCAACCCAGACCCTATGTGTAGCAGAAATATCTTTTACCCAGCCTGTGTGATTCAGTAGACAGCTACAGCTCTGGACACTTAAAGTCTATTCATCTCTCTGTTTATGTTTAATTCTCTCCGCCGCCTTAAGAATTTCCTTATTGTTGAGTATTATAAACACTTTATCACATGATTATGCAAATATAATGTAATAATATTGATAATAACGTTGACGTGCAAATAAATGTGCGTTGTTAAGCCTCAGCCTCGGTTGTGTTTTCTCTTCAGTGTTATATCGTCCATTCGTGATTTTTTTTTTTAAATGTCTTAAAATAAACCCTTATTTGCTTGGATGACCTTTGGGTGTAGTCGTTTTGAATGCAATGCAAATCACTCACGCCGGTCAATTTGTTGCTGTCGGCGATGAGTCGTCTCTAAACTGCAATACGGTCCTTGGCCACTGAGACGCCAGATGGCAGCAGAGTTCTTAAAGCAACATCATGCAAAAGAAGAACTGGGCGAGAATGGTTGAAATGCAACACGGCTTGACAGTGAGGTTATTTCAGAGGCAGCTTCCTCTGGCATTTAGCAGTGTGGTTCTGCAACATCTCACTTGCACTTCGGAGGTGTTTGTAGCTCAGACACAACCGGAACAGGAACTTTATGAAACAAATTGGTCATGAGTTGAATTTGCTTGTGTGGACAAAGGTCAGGTGGGCGGGTTTGTACTTTTGGATGTAATCCATTTGGTTTGGAGTTTATCGATTTGGATTTGAGTCGCAACTCAGAATATAAAGAGATGAGCAAAAGCCTCTTACTAAGCTTGTTGGACCTTATGTAAATCTCCATTCAAAATCAAATGAGTGTAGGATGTGTCATGTAGAGGTTTTTTTTAGCAGTTTCAATTTGTGACTTCTTTCATTTTTAATCAGGCTATAGACGATCACCATCCTGGTGAGTGTATAGGATTTTAAGGAAATACAACATAAGACATTAAAATATTTTACTTTTTTTGTAGACACAAACTGTATGTATTTTTTTAATCTGATGTGTGATTTGTGTTTGGAAAGTGGAAGTAAGTACGGCGTGGCTTTTTTGAACATGTGACAGCTTGGAGTCAGATGAACGTTGGTTCTGTTTCTGTGGTGGTGGTGGTGTTGAATGTGAAGGGATTTATTTTAGGAGGCGTTTCACATGTTTGGCAGAGGCTGATCTGCATTGTGCAGACAGTACACCACAACTTCCTCCACTGGAGACGGCCCTGGTTGCACTCACCCTCTTCATGCAAAAACACTGTTTGTGCTTTTGTAACATAGCAACACGTACTCCCAAACTGCCACTGCATAAAGTATCGTATGCAGGAAGTGATGAAGATATAAAAATGACCGAAACTGCGCACAGTCGCACTGGTTCGCGTGAGAAACTCACAGATGTGTGTTTGCGAGCGATAAAAGAAAATGTGTCACATAAAGTTTCTGAGGCCACTGCAAGGCAACAGCAGCACAAAAAGAATTTCCTGTCAAGCAAAACATGAGCCCAAACACAGGAACAGTATTTCTCACAGGATCAAACACAATTCAACTTTACTTTAACACAGATTAGATAAAAGTATTATAGTAATATAGTAATGTATAAAAGTATATAGTAATGTTATATTAACTTGCTGATCATTAGTCCTTCCTGACTTAAGATGTGGTGATATGGAGGTGACTGCTGGGTCATGTAGTCATACTGGGTAATAAGGTCATAGGAATGTAATGTTATGTAGAGGTGTGTGTTAGAAAATGGCAATGTTGTAATGTAGTGTAATATAGTGTGAGTCCTTTTTTTATATACAGTTTTTTTTTTTTTTTTTTGCTGAATGTGTATAGAGTTGTGTTGACACTGATGTATGTTTTTCCTGCCTCTCATCTATCATCAGTTTCACTTTTTTTCTTTAACAGCAAAATGAAAATCCAGTAACTTTATAGTCCCAAGTAATACAGTTATAAATGTTCAAAACACAAAATGAGACTGAGGTCACTGAGGTCACTGAGGTCACGTAGGTGAATGGAATCAATCAGCATTAAGTGAAACAAAGAACAAACGTCCCTGTTGTAATATATGATGTCTGATGAATCCTATCAGACATTTCAGGCTTAATCTCCATAAGCAGCTGCAAAGATGCTAGTGTCTGTCTTTACATTTGTCTGATCCATCAAAATCCTTTTTTTTTTCTTTTTCCATCCCGGCACTTTAATCCAGACTCAACAACTAATGGATTGCTGTATAATTTCTCCGGTTCCTGTCTCCTAAGCGATGACTCGCACCAACTTCCCTGCAACTCCAACGACCACCACCAGCAAATTGACAGTTTTAGCTTTCCGTGAACTCGTCTCTGTAAAATATTTATGAGCTGAGAAAAGCAGCTCTTTCTTCAGATAAATAAAGGTAAATTGTCTGTATTTACGTGGCACTTCCTGAAACTTGAAAGACCACTCAAAGCACTTCACATTACAGCCTTGCCACATACATATATGCATCTACACATTCACACATATTCACACGTTCCAGCTGTGCATTTGGGAGCAATTTGGGAGCAAGTGTCCTTTACCCAAGGATGCACCCGCGCACTACCTCCTGAGCCATAGCTGTGAAGAGGTTTTCACAAACAACACCAGCTGAATGTCTAAAAACTATCACTCCATCTGATCTTCACCAGTTCAGATCGGTTTTATATCGCTTATATCCCTGTGGCAGAAGTGAGACAGGGGGAAATACAGAGGAAGTGCACCTGACACATTTATAAACATCATGAAAAAAAATTATCAGAACAATCGAAACGTCAGGGTTGGTGTTTCGCTGTTCCCCTCAGAAAAGTCCAGGCTACAGGTGAAATATTAAAGTTTTTTTTCAGTCCAACGTGTCCCGTCAACGTATAAACAGAAAATCAAACTGCCCTCATGAAAAGGGATTCTATTATAAGGATAATCATATTTACTGACCCATTTCATATGATGTATGAAAATGTTCTGTGCTCCACACGGCTTAAGAGGCGACAGCTTTATGTGTTTTATTTACATTTTAGGGCAAGTCCATTAAAGCTGAAGCATCGGTTTCTGGCAGTGGTTTTCAAAAAAAAAAAAAAAAAGACAGAATAAAAAAAATTTGCTTATCTGCTGTTGAATTTTCCATTGCCCCATTTGCATCCCCACACGTAACACCAAACAACAACTGATGCAGGTATGATCGCAGGACAGAACACAGCAGTAGCTAGTCTCTAGACGCCGCGTGTTATGCGTCATAGCCAGCTTCCTCTTTTTCTGTGGTCAGTTCACGATGACGTCGATCCCTTCCTCGCCAAGTTCATGTCAGACATCTCGCTGCACATATATAAACCTGCCGCAGCGCAGGTTCCTCAAACACAGCACAGCTATCGCGCCGCCGAGCAGGAAACACCTCGCACATGCTGTTGGCCATGCCAAGTCTACTCACATCCCCGCCAATGGAGCCGCAGCAGCTCAAAGCAGACATGCAGAATAAAAGGAGTTGGAAAGAGAGGTAAACACTTCATTTCAACCCATGCTTCGATGTCAACTTTTAATTCATCAATGCATTGATAATCGATTGAACACTTGAGTGAATTAAGCGTTTCTCTGGTTAACCAGAGGAGAAGACCTGAAGTTCCGGCTGCAGTGTAAATCATCTCAGGTGGTTAACACCGAGGGGTAAGTGTCAAAACTAAAGATCCCAACCGCTGACACTCCTGCTCTGTGTGTGCGTACAGTATTCTGAGTATATCCCTCTTTTGCAGGCTTTGTTTTGAAGAAATGTCCCAGTGGTCGCAGTCGCTGGAGAGACTTCTATCGTCCAAATGTAAGTGAGTCCATAGTGAGCGTGAGAAAACTAACGTTAGAGTGCTGTCACGGCGCTGGCTCAACCGCTGCCTGTTTTTCCTGCCCAAGATGGCGTGAAGATCTTCCAGGCCTTCCTGAAGTCCGAGTTCAGCGATGAAAACATTGAGTTTTGGCTGGTGTGTGAGGACTACAAGAAGATCAGGTCCTCCTTCAGGATGTCCTCCCGGGCCAAGAAGATCTTCAAACGCTACATCCAAGCTGAGGCTCCAAGAGAGGTATGCACATTTCATTTAATGATATCACAGACGCATGAACAGCTCTGCTCAGCACCAACGATGAAGTATTTAATCAGCTGGTCTCGTGTTGCTTCTTACCTGCAGATCAACATTGATCACAAGACCAGAGAGCTGATCAGGCGGAACATCACGGAGGCCAGCGCGATGTGCTTCGATGACGCCCAGAGACTTGTTTACGGGCTGATGGAGAGGGACTCATATCCACGTTTCCTCAGGTCCGACGTTTACCAGGCTCTGATGGACTCCACGTCAGAAGTAGTAAAGTAGAGAAGACAGATACTGGGGGACATTGTGTTTTTGGAGCTGATCTCTAAATTGAGCCCAGAGCCGGACTACCTGAGTAAAGCTTCTGTGTACAGGTTTGCTTGTTATGGGAAAACACACTCAAAGGAAGCGACTTTCACCACCGCTGATTTTTGCGGGTTGTGTTAGTGCCTGTAAAGCAAAGCAAAAGGACTTCCCAGAATTGCAGTGACTTGCTAATAAGACTGCTAGGTACTTTCTATGTGTGATGCCAGGAAGTGCAGTGCAAGACTGAAGAGCTGGTATCTGACGTTTCTCACCATTCACGCCATCTTATCGTATTTTAGTTGCTACTTCACTAACAGATTAGCAGGTGGTTGTTTTTCAATGCTGTCGTTGTGTTATAAGCTACATTCCACAGTCAGTGGAAATATTGTGAACTAGAGTGCGAGCATAACGTTGGGTTTGTGCATATTGAATAAAAAGACTCATCGTTTAAATTAAAAATGGGGTAAAAGTTACTTTTTATTAGTATTTTAATTGAGTTTTGTTTTGACTGTACTCAGCCACCAGTTTTCCATTCTTCTTTTTTTTATCCATTCATGTACTCAACGCCCATAGTATTTACTTTTTTATTTGGCAGTTAAGAAATGTCTACCTCATTCTACCAGACGCCTTACTCATATCCTCTCTGATACTGAATGATGCATTGCGGCGTACCGCCAGGAATTTCACCTAGACTGAGCTGTTCGTTTTTAATAACATTAAAAAAAAAGCCCGCCATAATATCAATCAGTGGCATTTTTAACACTACGATGTTTTGTGCATATCATATCGTGTCCCATGATACAGTCCAGTGTGGTATCTTTGCAAACCTTGAAGTTACCACTGGGAAATAGATTTAACTTCTGTCTAGCTGCATTTTTGCATAACGATGTTGAGAGATTGTATCGTGCAGCACTGCTGTGATACTGACAAGTGGTCATTTGTGTCACGTCACTTTCCCACCCACACAGCTGTTCTTCTTACATCAAACCATCATGCGTCGTTGGCCTTTGATTCTAATATCTACGTCTCTTTTAATCATCTGTCGTTTTAGCGATAGGATCTCACTTTTTAAAAAAAAAAAAAACCTGTTCCCACTGGTTGCGTCTGTTTGTGAAACCGAAACTAAATTTTTATCACAAAAAAAAAAAACTGAGAAGGAAGTCGATCTGTGGAAATCCATCTGGTATGTTTACAGAAATACGGAAATGACCGTTAACGAGCAACAACAGCACCGGTTCTTTGTTTTAATTCTAGTTTTGCTTCACTGTGTTGCACAGAGGCAGATCAAACAGCTCGCCATCTCGTCATGGTTTCCTTATTTGCAATGTCCTGTTTATTAGGAACCTGATGATCCTGTGATGGCCCAGTCTTATGACCATGAGAAGCTATCAAAAAAAAAAAAAAAAAAGCAGATGAGGTCTCATACAGTGTTCAGGTTATCTGACAGTTACCCACAGGTCTCTGATGTCTCAGACACACGCAGGCGTCTGAGCGTTATCCGTTACTCGCTGCGTACAGTATGTGACTCAGCCACTGAGACTGGGTTTCAGCCAGCTTCTGCTTCCGCATGTGTCATGAGACTCAGGTCATCCTTTGTGAAACCGCATGGGCCGTGCACAGGAGGTCACTGGATTACTGTGTGACGCCGGCTGACCCGTCGAACAAAGGAGGCTTTGTTTTCAGGTTTGTTTACGATCCAGGTGAAAGACAAAGGAAATTCCAGTGGTACGGTATAACTTGGAAATCAAAATCAGTCTCGCACTTTTTTTAAAAAAAAAACATGTTTATCACACGGTTTATCACACAAACAAGAGGGCAACTGACGTCACACAGAGGCCGACAGAGCGGGACATGCTGAGTCAAACTTAGTGCTGACATC
Organism: Trinectes maculatus; assembly: GCA_016785345.1. Taxonomy (NCBI): domain Eukaryota; kingdom Metazoa; phylum Chordata; class Actinopteri; order Pleuronectiformes; family Achiridae; genus Trinectes; species Trinectes maculatus. Next base: position 26,314 of record JAFBJQ010004084.1, on the reverse strand, counting down.
AGCATGATCACACGCCTACAGTGACAGCACCAACATTTCTGCAATGCACCAAATACTTCAGAATCCATCTTTTAACATTAGATTAATTTTTAATTGTGTGGACGCCCGGGACAGGCGCAACCCCATTTCACCGAGTTAACCATCATGTTAACACATTAAACCCAATGATACGTCTACCTGGAAAATAATGATACATAATAGTTTTACGTTATCGTTTTCGCTGGCAGAACCATACTAGGTAAAAAAAACTATGTAGCATAATTTTAAAGTACACTCATGGCCATAACTGTCAACGTCCATCATGCAAATCTCGGGTTCTGTCTAAAATATACATAGTTTATATAACTTCTTGAAAATGCGTACCAGGTTGTATTCATAGGCGTATGGTCTCCTGTGGCTTAGAAATCGCTGTTATTATATTGGTTTTGTGGAAGCAGACCTCTATTCATACTCAGCAGTGGCCTTAATATTGAAATGTGTGCGCTGCAGAAATATTCACATTTAGTTAAGTGCTGTCTTTCTTAGTTTTTAGGTCAAATTGTAAATGAAGAGAAATTTGAAAATGCATGTGTTGCTCAAGCATTAAAAAAAAAGCAAGCAGGACTTTTAGTTGATATCGGCTGAAATTGTCTCGTGTCTAAGTGTGGCACTATTTAAGTCCGTTTCTGTGAAATGATTATGAAAATACGAGGATTTTAAAGCGAGGCAAGTTTTGAAAATGGCCAAAATATGAAGCAGCGTGGGGAAACATCATCATCCAGAAAAACTCATGAGGACCTGACCTGTGACTAACAATCGCACTGATTGATTGACTGATTTTCTGCTGCCGATGTCATGTCTTTAACTGTGAAGAATCCAGCAGGGGTTGGCTGTGACACACAGCAGTGTTTTGTTCTATAAATGAACATTGAGGAAAGAGCACAAGGTTCGAGGCGTTGTGAGTATTCATGTGAATAACAATCAGCCTGCGCTTCATTCGAGGTTAAAGAGAGCAAGGGGGGCTGGGGAGCAGGAGGAACCAGTGATGTCCTTACATCACAATCACATTCCATTCCGTTGCTGACCCTCACCAGTGAGATGATGCAGTCAGGGTCACGAGGTGAGGCTGCCGGAATTGTGACGGAAGTCTAAGGAAAAGTCCTCATAGGATTCAGTGGAATCATGCTTACTGCAAAATACCTTTAAATCATAATTCAAAGAGGAGTGGAGGAGTGAGTGCAATTCCGATTCAGCTATGAACGGGCTCGCCAGGATATCCCTGCACTGTCAGCACACAAAGAGACTGTAAGTACAATATGTTTGACTTGTAGTGCCGTGACTTTTTATTTTAAAAGCTTTTTTGCTTCATATTCCCATCGCCTTTCTCTGCAGACATAATCTATGGAAATCAAGAGTGCAAAAATACTTATCCTGGAATCCACTATCACGGAGGAAAATCAACCAGTATGTTTAAAATAGATCACGTTATTTGCATGTGATTTTATTTTTAGCATTTTATTTTGGCGTTATCTTTATTTTATTGCTTTCTTTTCTTCCATCAACAGGCTGGAAACAAATGAAGTAAGCCTACAAGGAGAATCCCTTGAGACACTTCTTTCCCAGAAATGTAACTTTCATCCGCTTACAGACAACACGGAGTGAACGTCATTGTTGTTTCGTCTTCACGAAGAAGTCACGTTGTCTTGCGTTGCAGGTGGACAATTAGCATTTCGGGACTTTCTGAAGTCAGAGTTCTGTGAGGAGAACCTGGACTTCTGGCTCGTGTGTGAAGAATTCAAAAGCTGTGACATTCCGGAGGAGCTGACAAGGAGAGCGGCAGCGATTTATGACGAGTTCATCAGGAATGAATCCCCCAGACAGGTACTAATAACACAGTGACCTCTGACCTAAATGTAAATATGGCATAAGAAACATAAATATTCAGTGTGTTTCTCTGCTGACTTGTCTGAGTTGTAGCAGCACGGCCCAGTCATTGTGTATTCATTCTTAACAGGTAAACATAGACTTCTACACAAAGGAGATCATCAGCCAGAGCCTCCAGCAACCTGGTCCATCATGTTTTGCTGTGGCACAGGCAAAAATCTACAGCCTGATGGAGAACGGCTCCTTCCCCCGCTTCATCCAGTCGGAACAATACAGAGTCCTGTGTGGTGCAGCTTCTGAAGCGGGAGGACAGCGAAGGCAGAGAAGACACGTCCCCTTCTCTCCAAATCTGTCCACGAGTTAATGTATGACGAGGCTGCAAGCTGTGCCAGGGCAGTGCTCAGAGCATATTGCAGGCGATGCACACTGGACATCTCCAAAAAACAAAAATATAAATTTTGTATGATGTGATGTTGTGAATGCATACCATGATACTTCTGAAATGGACACAACAACAGGACTGCTATGTATTTCTTTATGAGTTTGCACTTTGTACAATATTTATACAAAACTTGATTTTGATGATTTTGACATATATGCATCTTGAACCACTGCGATAAATAAAAAACTGTATATTTTGTTTTCAGCTCATTAGAGTTGCTGCATTCACTCAACAAGTCATCTGGAAATAGATCAGTCAGTGTGCTACTGCCACCCAGTGGAAAACCTACAAACAACAGTAAGCTAGAGTTACATGAGGTTTTATCTGTGTTGTAAAACATATAATGTTTTTCCTCACCAACAACCACAAATGATGGTTTAATTTTAAGGGATTTGTTTTCAGACCAGTTTAAGGAAAGTTTGAATTGTCTAAGTACTGGGTCCATTAAGTCCATCCACATGAGGCTGCTGAGTCAGCTGATTCAGTTGTCAAGGGGAATCACTTATTAAATGTTTTTTTTTTATCAAGAAATAAATTTAAAGCTTATCTTTTATTTAAATTAATTGAGAAATATATAACTAAATTGAATTTACTGAATTCAGATTTTAAAATTCATGGGTGAATTTAAAGGTCACGAGCAAAACCATGATTTCCCTCCTGAGACATGACTGGGCTGCACTGTGGGATGGTACTCTGTATCCCAGCATGCTTTGCGGCACGGACCCCGGGTAGCTCGCAGACGGTCAGAGGGGAGGCCTGTTTGCATCAAGCCACAGCAAAAACGTAAACAGTGAGAGCACACATCGCGGTAGGTTCGTGTTCATTTATCAAGTAACTGAAGTGTCCCGATAGGCAATGCTGAATGTTAGCCGCAAAAAAGAAAAACACAGAGTTTCGCTTGGCGTTACCGTAAGCTAAATAACCAGCTGCCCACCCCAGACCAACTGCATCCATATTCCATATCCGCCCAGCGCTGCTTCCCTGTGTCCGGCTAGGTAACGCTCAGACACAGGACCGAATAGTTTACGACTGGGGGAGAACGAAGAGCTAACAACAGCATGCAGGTGCAGCTAAGAAATATTGTTTGCTGTGTGACTATTTAACATGAACACAATATTATTAAAGTCGGCTATCTGACGTTAACTGTGTTTGTAGCGCTCAGGCTGCCCTCTTGCTAGCCTAACCAAGTTAGCAATCTCAGCTGTTGCTGCTGAGTTATTTGAGGTCTTAGCATGGCAGCTTTGGGGATTTCTCTGTGTCTAACTTAAACATTGTGTGTAGTTATTTTTATCTGTCTTCTACAAACAGCGCACTGTGGGTCGTATACGTCCTATTGTGCATCACCTTGTCTAATAATCGGCTTTAAGCTATTTTTGTCAGTGCTCAGGGGGTAAGTCATGTTGCTAGCTGGCTCAGTTGTGTTTATGTAAGTGACAAAGCCATATCATCACTACAGCAGATTACAGGAAGCTTAACTTTTAATGGTATTTTGGTATTGCTATATCTATGCTGTCTGATCGTCTCACAGCAGCGATATGAATGGAAATTTAACCCAGTGTTGCTTACGATGTCAAGTTTGTTATGATGAGTTTGAGTTCAAATTGGTCTCCAGCCTAATCACTTATTTTGGCTAGTAGATATAAAAGTGACTGAAAATTCCTTTCACAACTTTATTTTCCAGGCCTTTGTTACAATGGAGCCGTCAGGAAGTGCTACTACAGCCTCATCGAGCAGCCACACCCAGAACTCAACAGGTGGTGGTGGTTGTCCATGGGAGATCAGCGACAAGGCCAGACTGTGTAGATTCCTCTGCTACGGCTCAGAGGGAGACATATACACTGCCAGGGAGGAGGGTCATGTCAGCATGGAGTCCGCCGGAGCGCTCCTTTCTCTGCTGAAGGAGGGACGGGGCACTGAGGTGGTGGAGGAGATAAAAAGGTTCACTCAGGAAGGCCGAGCTGTCCGACTCGGCCCCTCTTTTTTTGCATTAGCTCTGTGTTCTCAGTACTCTGAGCTGAAGACAAGGCAGGCGGCGTTCAAAGCCCTGAAGGAAGTTTGTCGAAACCCTGCCCATCTGTTTTCCTTCATTCAGTATAAGAAGGAACTGAAAGTGGATATGAAGTGTGGGATTTGGGGACGTGCCCTAAGGAAAGCAGTATCCAACTGGTATAATGAGCAAGATGCCATGAGTCTGGCTGTGGCAGTTACCAAATGTAAACAGAGAGAGGGATGGTCGCACCAGGATCTGCTTAGGCTCTCTCACACCAAACCAGCCAATGAAGGTGAGTGTTCATTGCTGTTTACAGGCGATAAGCAAAAATATTGCCCCTCCCAATGTGTATATATAAGATTTTATTTAATTATTGAATTTATATGAAATGCTGTTTATTTTCTTATCATATTTCTAAACCTGTTAGACCCAAAAGGGCTGTTTCAGTCAGACTTTAATTGTTTTACCTTTATGATTTCAGCAATTGCTTTAATCAGCAAATATGTGACGAAAGGATGGAAAGACGTCCAGGTTGCTTATGCCGACAAAGACAATTCAGAAGAGGTCATCAAAGTGCTTTCATATCTTGAAGTGGTGGAGAAGGTCAAGCACAGTTGTGATGAAACAGAGGTTGTCAATTTAATAGAGGAACACAAACTGGAGAGGGAACAGCTGCTTACTGATCACTTAAAATCCAAACAGGTGAGAGAGCAATTGTGTGTGCGTGTGTGCATATCTTTGTCATGGGGCGTTTTGTTAGAATGATATTTTTGGTGAAAGATACTTTTACGTAAGCTGAACTTAAGCTGTGCAACAGCTTTGCCTATTTGTGCAATCAGGAACTGTGTTCTCTGTCAAAAATAATAAGAAAAAAAAACTGTATTTCCCTGTTGACTTTTTAAAGAAATTGTGAAAATGGGTGGGGACCAATTGATTTTGGAAGGAACAATTTGAAGTGCATCATCTGGAAAGAATCTATGATGGAAATATCTGGTTGTGTGTGGGTTTTTTTGGAGGTATGGAGAGCTCTGCTGAAGGAAATGCCTCTCCAATCATTGCTAAGGATCTTGGGTAAGATGACGTCAAACAAAATTCTTGAATCAGGAGGCTCAGAAACACAAGATGTGTGTGACAGAATCCAGAGCGAAGCAGCACTAAAGAAGGTAAGACATATAAATGTTGATTTATTTATCACTTTATTTTTTAAAAAAAGAGTAATAAAAATGATACATCGCTTGAGTTTGTGGTGTTCTGAAATTTCCAGGCTACGATCCATCCTTTTAGCATACTGTTAGCTTCAGAGAACTACAAAAGAGGCCAAGGATATCAGGGTAAAACAAAATGGGAGCCAGACAGCAGCATCCTCAAAGCAATGGACTCTGCTTTCTACAAGAGTTTTCTGGTTTGTCCTTTCATGATACTACAAAAGAAGACAGCAAAATAGAATTGGATAACACAAATAAAATCAATTGCAACTCTGTCCTCAGAATGTGGAACCTTTGGGTAAACGCTTTGTAGTGGCAGTTGACGTGAGCACATCACTGAGCAGCGTTGTCCCAGGGACATCAATCACCACTGCTGTTGCTGCTGCTGCAATAACCATGGTAAGACATTGCTGCAGCTAGATAGCATAACAGTGTTTGCTGCTTCTGTGAAATACTGCTGAGGCATGTTTAGTGATGATTCATGCTTGAAGCTTGTTTTTTTTAGAACGAGGAGATGGCATGTTTTGTAGTAGTGACATCATTCCTTTCTCTGTCTGCTGCAGGTCTTTGCAAGGACGGAAGTGGACACACAAGTTCTTGCCTACTCTGAAGGATGTTTGGTTCCATGCACTGTGTCTGCTGACATGACTCTTGCACAAGCAACACTTGAACTGGTTAAGGTTAGGATGTCAGCGCATTCCAAAGTAAAAAAAAAAAAAGACTGATCTGCATACTTAGAATTTATTAACAAGGTGTCTAATAAATGTGTGCAAGTCCAGAAGCTGATTAGGTTTTGTGTGCACATTGACTTGACTCATCATATCATGCTATTTAACCTTTCAACCATATGCTCCAGATCCCAGGTGGGAGCACGGACTGCACTCTTCCTATCATATGGGCTACGGAAAATGGGAAAGCTGTTGATATGTTTATCATTCTGACCAACAACCCACTGTGGACATGTACTGCTAGCCTAGTGGAGTCTCTACAAAAGCACAGAGAGGTACACTTTTATTCATTGATGAATTTAAAACAGTAAAACACTAATATACTGCGCTGGAACTGCGACCAGAATTTACGGTACAATTTCAGTTGTACAATTTTTTTGTAATAGTAATTTTGTAATTTAACATTTTCATCATCTCAAGCAGATTGAATCGAACACAGCTGGATTTTTGGTTTTTGCCTTGATTTTTGGCAAAAACCAAAAATCCAGTTGCGTTCGATTCAATCTCCTTGAGATAACTATGACCTGGATGAATGAGAATATTCACAAACATTTTCATCGGGATTGTGGGCAGATTTTCAGGTAAATGTGAGCAGACGTTCTCGTACCTTTTCAAATACAGTTAACTAAAATATTTTTGTATGTGCATTTTCTCGACAGAAATCAGGAGTTAATACCAAGTTGGTGACATGTGGACTGACTTCCATTGGACATGCCATTGCAGATACAGAGGACAGGGGTTTACTGAGCCTGTGTGGCTTTGACCTTGGAGCTTTTAGTGTGATTCGTAACCTCGTTCTGGATCTGATCTGATGAAATATTGATACTTTGTTGTGTAATCATGTGGTTATAGTATAAAAAGAAGGCACGCTGTGGACCAGTGTGTTGCACTGTAGAATGCCCTAAAACAGCACTAATCCAAAAGATGATGACATTTACAATTCCAACTTCTCTTTTTGTATTATGTCGTTTGTCATGTGACAAAGTGTACAGCGGGCTGGACACTCTGGAAATGTTGTATGCATTTTTGTTTTTTTCTGAAATTTAAAGAGGCCGTGATAAAACATTATATGCCGTTGCACAATATGCTGAGTTACAGTGCCAACAGCACTCTATATGACAGGCTGTTTAGTGCTAGGATGGTTTTTATTGAGGCAACTCATTCAATAATAAGTTTTGCTCATTTATAGCAAGATGAAAGCAGATTAAATACGATGGAAAGTGAAAGAGTCGAAGTATTACACTCAGTGCATCCAAGGGGATTTACCATAGATGATAGTATATATTTGGTATGATTTCACAGGTGTGATGTTATGGTAGATGTGTTTATATTATGAAAACCGCTCACTCTGTTATATGTAGCAATACTATATATCATTAAGAGATATAAAGAAATTAATTAAATCCAAGAGCATCCAAAAGTCAACAGAAGACCCTGCAAATTATCTGGCTGTTCTGTTTCATGTATTCAACTGAAGATTTTTACTCGTATAGGAATGCCTTGAATTCTAGTTACACAAGTCTTGCCTTTAGCTTAGATGGAATTTTTAATTTTTCTATTAACATTTGTTTTCCCCCAATCAAGTTTTGATTTTAAAACTTGGCAAATGGGTTGTCTGTTAAGCTCTTGTTGAAGTTATACTGTAAAAGAATGCCCTTGGTGCTCTTAAATGTCATTATACATTTTATGGGGGAGTGGGTATTTGGGTTGTATTTTCTTTTACTAAACAATGATGCCAATGTCAGATTACTGTAAATTTGGAAATATGGACTTGTTCTCATAATTAGTCTGAATTCTATGCATCACCATTGGGATTTTACGGTGTTGTTATGTCCAGACAGGACAAATCTAAGCTATTTAACAACTGTTCACTGATATCTGAATCTGCTAGCACAGTTGTATTTCTGTATCTCCGATGTATGAATGTTCATTATGCAAAACATAACATAATTGCTTCCTTCCTGGCATGACATGAATTGAATGTACTTTTGTAAGGCATGTAAGAGTAGAGATTTGAAGTACAATGCTTTATATTTCTTCCTACACACAATTCACACCACTTTTATTGTTTTATTGTTAGGGGCCAATTCATCTTGGGTAAATAGAAGCAAAAGATGAAAAGTAGCGCTTTTTGTTTTGGTCAACTGTAATTGCTGTTATTACTGACAGCATTCACTTGTCACTTATTTACTCAAGTGTAATTCATTCTTGATGAAGAAAAAAATCAGCTGACCTTGCTACTGTGAAGGATTTCCATCCACCCATGACGATACTGTACATTTCAATGTCAAGACAATGTCCACTGGCTTTTTGACCAAAGGTCAAGACAATATAAAGCTGAAATATGTACTAATATTAATACGTTTGTAGTTTTGTGTGTGGCACAAGCGATAGTAATTATGAAGGTTGGTAGTTCATGGGTTTCACCGATTGTCTTTTTTCCATCACAGTCTGTCATATCCGTTTTGCTTAACATACCAGACTTGACTGTAGTAGCATTGTGAACCCTAATAAACACGTTGCTGCTCTTTGAATATTGTTGTATTCTTGGCGTTTTGTGTCATAAATAACTCAAACAATTATTTGAAGACTGTTTACCATGACAACAAACCGGTCATTATTTAGGATTTGTGCTTTATGACGTCCGCATTTAATTAAGCCCGGTAATTAAAAGCATCTCTGTTCATCATGGATAGTTTGACAGCTCAGTTTGACAGCTGTTAAAAAGTAATATATTTGGATCAGGCATCCTGTGAGGCCACATGCTGCTGATAACTGGGGACCTTGCAAACACACTACAACAAGACAAGTGAAGATGGCGGATGTGTTGAGTGTTCTTCGTCAGTACAACATCCAGAAAAAAGAAATCGTCGCTAAAGGAGATGAGGTTATATTTGGAGAGTTCTCCTGGCCGAAAAATGTCAAGACCAACTACATAATTTGGGGGTACGTCAGTGCAAAAAAATTATTTATGTTCGTAGGCCTTGTGCTGGTGGAAACGGCATAGCGCTCGCTAGCTACCCGATGCTAACCTAACTCCTCTCCTCGTTCTTGTTCTTCAAACTTTGAGCACTCTTTGGAGTTGCTTTGAGCGTTAATGCAATCTGAATACTTATACCCCAAAGCCTCTTTGCTAACCTGTGTGTGTCTTTATTAAATTTTTTTGTAACTTGTGCATGTGTGACTGATGTTCAGCTAAACTTGCAGTAGTGGTGTGTTGCTAACTAATTAGAGACGTTGGCTAGCATTGAGTTGTCTACCCTTGGAGTCAGTTTGCCCTCATGTTGTAATTGTACCAATATCGATTTCCTGTATTGTAGATTTATGGATTTTGCTTTAGCTTTAACTTGCAACTGGCTATGTTCATTTGTAGTCCAATGCTCTAATGGTCAAATAACCTGAATGTTTTTCTTTTCGTATGTTGCTACCCACAGCACTGGTAAAGAGGGCCAGCCCAAAGAGTACTACACTTTGGATTCTATTTTGTTCTTGCTCAACAATGTGCATCTCTCACATCCATCCTATGTGCGAAGAGCTGCAGTAAGTGCTTTCTAACAAGTATCAAAATAATACAGCCTGTCAGTGTATGTGCTTTATTACTTGGTAAAAAAAAATATTATTTCAGAAAAACCCTGATTTAGCTTCATATTTGTTTCATATGCAAAATTTTTCGTTTCTCCTCTGACTATGTTTTGGGGTGTTGTTTTTAGACAGAGAACATCCCTGTTGTCAGACGACCCGATCGAAAGGGCTTGTTGTCATATCTCAATGGAGAGAGTTGTAAGTAGCCCTCGTTAAGTCTATGGTGACTGCAATTTGTGCTTCAATCACATGTAGGGAGTTAAGTGTTACTGTACAGATATTATGTTTTGACTTATTGGTGTCTTTGTACTTTGAATAAGACACAAGGATGTGTGATCTAATTTTGTCCAATTACAGCTACATCAACCAGTATTGACAGAAGTGCGCCTATAGAAATAGGGTTGCAACGGCCGACACAAGGTAGGTTTACACTATATTTATTTTGAGGTTTGGCCATGATTGTCATTATCATTATTTGAAATAATTACAATTAAAGTACTGTAATACCAATGCACTAAACTGTTACTGTTGTTTGAACCTCTGCTGCCAATTTTTCATTTTTGCTGATGTTATGTATTTGTGATAGTTTAATGTGGGCTCACCATAGTGAAGTAATATAGTTGTTTTATTTCTCAGTCAAAAGAGCAGCTGATGAAGTGTCTTCTGAAGCCAAAAAGCCAAGAGTTGAGGTAAGCTTACAGGAATGTTATGACTGTTTACCGCAGAGCAGCATATCCTTATATGACATTAATAATCACATTTACCTGTCTAATTCAGAATCTCAAATGAAAACGAAGAGCCACTATCTGTGCACACAGTGTTCTGTGATAAACTTTGTGTTGTTGGTTAAAGTGCAATTTAAAAAAACATGGATTAAGGCAGTGGTTCCCAAAGTTTCTCTGCTGGGCCCTCCTTTGGTTGATAAGAAAAATTTTATTTCATCAATAAATTACATTTTGTTTGTGTTTCTAAAATTTGTTGTTTCAACTGTCACCATCTTCCTCAGATACAAAGCAGAAGCAGCAGTAGGAAAACAGTTACCATAAGTTGTTTCATCAGTATAAATGGTTTCATCGTACAATTGCACAGTCCAACATTGTAATCCGACTAAATGACTGTAGCAATTGGAAATAAGGTTTTGTTTTAAATGTGTAAATTCTGCATTGACTCGTTCAGTCATAAATGTGTGTGATATTCTGTAGTTTATTACTGATGTGTACCTGGCTTTAATTAAGGATGAGGAACGAGTGCGGCTGGACAAGGAGCGTCTTGCTGCCCGTCTGGAGGGCCACAAAGAAGGCATTGTGCAGACTGACCAGATCAGGTAGACTGGATCTCCATCATTTTTTATATATATATATCATTGTGATTTTTAGCCAACATATTATACCTTTCTCTTTCTCCTTCAGATCCCTGTCTGAGGCCATGTCAGTGGAGAAAATTGCTGCCATCAAAGCCAAAATTATGGCCAAGAAGCGTTCCACCATTAAAACAGATCTGGATGATGACATAACCCTGAAGCAGAGAAGCTTTGTGGACGCAGAGGTGGATGTCACCAGAGATATTGTCAGCAGAGAGAGGGTCTGGAGGACCCGGACAACCATTCTCCAGAGCACTGGCAAGGTCAGAGTCTACTTTAAGCAAATGATGTCCAATCACAGACAAACTTCATTGCTAACAGTTTTATTTCTGTTGTCACACTAAATAAGTGTCATTCTATAGTGATAATAATTAAACAAGATGTTAGACCGTTTGTCCAAACACACCTGTGCTTGATCAGTATTTGTGGGTTTTGTTGTATTCTGAGTTGAAAGTGTTGGTCCTGTTGCAGCCCTGATCATACACAGGAGTGCTGAAGCAATGTACTGCAGTGCTGCGTATCTCTTGGCTTTGGGCCTCTGTTTTGGTGTCAGACTTTGACCATATAGTTGAGTCCAGATCCTGGTTTATTTATTCAGTCACTCTGGTTCAGGTTCATACTGGTGAAGACTTTCAGCAGATATATTAAATCTACACTTCTGGGTGTGTAATTGTATGTAGCTGGGTGTAAAACTGGCAGTCCTAGTTTTACACCCATCATTTAACATTTCCAAATGGCCAAAGCCCAAGTGTGTACCAACCTTATAAGTATGACCAGTAGGTGGCAGCAAAACCATGGGTTCCATGCACAGCAATATTAAAATTCAATTCAATACAAAATTCAACTTCAGTCAGTTTTCTCCTTTGTGCTGTGCTGCAGTGGAATCAAAAAGATTTTTTCCCTGCAAGGAATGTAACTTTGGGAAATGGGAGGCATGACTACAGTCAGATGCCTGAATGAACACATGACTGCTATTTTAAGACAGATTTGGAAAAGGGAACATATTTGACATGGGGATATTGCATGGTCAGTGTATCATCCTCCTTAGTCATGGACAGCCCAGTTGCTTTTCATAACAAACCAGATTTATTATGTTTCATAATGCAAACTGCTTTAGGATAATATTGTTTGAAATATTTTTTCATGTCTTAATTTTTTTTTTCTTTTTTTCAGAATTTCTCCAAGAACATATTTGCCATTCTTCAGTCAGTGAAAGCAAGAGAAGAAGGGCGAGCACCAGAACAGAGACCAGCACAGAACACTACCCAAGTGGTAATAAGCCTATTTACTGTGCATTATATGGTTTTACACAGTATAAGTGTGTAAGTCAGAAGTCACTATACACAAGACATCAGCATCTCCATGCTTTGTTTTTGTGTTTCATGCAATTTCCAGGACCCGTCCTTAAGGAACAAGCAGCCTGTCCCTGCCGCTTACAACAGATACGATCAGGAGCGATTCAAAGGAAAAGAGGGTGAGTTTTATTTGTTTCTGGAGGTTATGTTAAGTTTCTCCAATTTCTCCCTTTGACTGTTAAGGTTTTGTTAAGATGTAAATGTTAGTGTTAATGGTTGTTTGTCTTTATCTGTCAGCCCTGTGATTGACTGGAAACTTTTCCATTGTGTTCTCGTCCTCTAAATCATTGTCAGTTGGGATTGACTCCAGCCCCTTTAGGCCTTACTAGGACAAGTGGCATAGCTAATGAATGGATATCATCCATCCCAGTACCGCACTTGCGGTATTTGCAAGTAGTCATGTGCATTCTTGTGTGATGTACTTCTGGTTATTGCCACAGTAAGCCCATTAAGGCAGCATCAGAGTCGGTTTGTTTAATGAGGTCATTCCGTGCCTTTTACCACTGCATGCTTACACAAAGCCTTCATGTATTGATAATTTAATTACGATAAATACAGTATCACAGTTTGAGTGAGATGATGGTAAAAGCAATCACACACAAAGGATTGGAAGGGATAAAATAATTAATAAAACAAACAGGCTTTTTAGGACAGAGGTGTAAAATGAAATCAAATTTTATTCTTGCAACAGTCTGCAACTCCTTATGTGTTTTTATTTTTAATAGAAACGGAGGGTTTCAAAATTGATACCATGGGCACCTACCACGGGATGACCCTGAAGTCTGTGACGGTAAGAACAAAGGTTTTTGTTATGCTGACCGAGAGCTGCTAAATCAACTTTTAGTGAGACTGCAAACGATCAGAACGATCAGTCAGGTCACACTTACAGTTCTGCATGGTCTGCACCAAGCAGACATGAAGGAAATGTTTTTCTATAGTTTTGTCTGAGGTCTGTTACCATCCACAGTCATGACACTTAGTAGTTGTAATTTCTGAGAAAAATATCAGGTTCATTTTGATACATAAAATGTATTTGGTCTTACATTTGTGGTCAGTCTGCAGAAATCTCTGTCTATTGCTGCAAAAGGTTCAAAATGACTTCTCTGCCTTTTTGATGCAAATATTGAAATGTTTATTGGGACTGTATCTTGTCGACACAAGTTCTGAGCTTGTGTCAACTTCCTTAAGTCACAGAATAGAACACACAGAGTTACAAAAAAAGCAGCTTTTGCAGACACAGATTACTCATTTTTTAAATTAGAACTGAGTATATTTACTCTGCAGTGGTTTGACTTGGATATAAGAACAAATTTCCTCCTTTGTACAAAACTAGCAACAACAGTGCAGCACGTTATCAGTTCACATACCGTACCTTTTATGCAGGTAAAACTGAATTGAAAATTGAATAAAATGGTTTTGCCTTTCTATTTTAAACTCTGCTGCTTCAACAGAGATGGGTGCAATTAGTGGCAGAGTTGGCACAGAAGTTACAAAAGAAGCGACAATATTTAATTGTGGTCACGTTATTATAACATCACAATAGATAAGGGGCATAAAGCTGGATATTTGGGTGTCATGTTTCCATCATTGCTGATCAGAGCTGAAGCTGGAAAATATTTGTGACTACTGCAAAATCATTCATCTTGGAATGAATGCAGATTACAGCATTTTCCCACCAAATAGGGCCTAAACAACGACCCTCTGATTAAAATGATCAGTTATTGAGCTTGTTTCTTTCATGTGTTCTGACTGAGTGCGTCCTGCTCACTCTCTCTTTAAACGTATTGGTGCAAGCGTTGTCTCTGTTGCTTTGCAAGTGATGCCAGTATTTAAGAAGTTCATTGGGATGAAACCCATGTGATGTTATCAGATGGCTGTATTTGCAGCTGGAGTAAGACACTCGCCAGTGGTTGAACAGAAACTCATTGGGTGGTGGTGTTGGCTCGATTTGGAGCTTGGCCAGGCATATTCCAACATACACATCCTCTAGATGCAAGTAACGGATATTTAAAGATGCTTGGTAGATTTTCTTTGCCAAGTCTCCAGAGAAGACGTAACCAGTCCCGGAACAGAAGGTGGGATATTTCTCGCTTGGGTAAAGCTCTGGGGGCATGTACCACTTGCTGTTTTTATTTCGGTTGGGGGCAAAATCTCTCATGTTATTTCCTGTGAAGTAGTTTGTCTTGGGAGTCAGTTCTGGCCTGAGAAGCTTATAAACAAGGTAATCTGTGTTGACGAACATGTCGCTGTCTGTCTTCATTACATAGTTGGCCTGTGGACAGTGTATTGCCACCCAGTTCATTCCCATTAACGTCTTGATGGTCAGGTTTTTGTAAGAATCCAGAAAGTTCTGCTGAATGATATCATGGTGCCTTTGGCTCTCTGCTTCTAGCATTCTCTGTTGTAAAAGTCCCAGCTCTCCCTCATTTTTTCCCAGCATGAATAGTCGAATGAATCCTAAAGATGGAGCAACACTCTCATTCCCCCATGTCTGACGTATAGCATTCCGTGCCTCCACCTTCCTCGCCTCAGTGGCTATCAATAATACCAGAAATGGTGCCGGTCTGGTATTTACACATTTGTTTGGCTCATTGATGATATAAGGGAAAGGCCCATGAGTTATTGGAAAAGCAAAGTTTCCCTTTTTGCTTTGGGATGTGTTGGCTGCTAAGGTGTTCACAAAACGAGCATCTCCTTGTGGAGCAATATCTTCCTTCTCATGGGAGCTGATGTTGGCATCAGCCTTGAACGTCGGCTGAGGAACGACGACAAACCTCCACATTGAATGTTGGGAGCTCATATTCAGTTTGGCTTTGGTGTTTTGAAATCCACCACCTCCATACACCACTGGATGGCTTCGCCACCATGGTATAGCTGTTAGCTTAGGCTGCCACACCTGGTGCACCAGAAAGACAAGTACACCCAACAGCGAGAGGAGATAAAGAAGTTTAGCTGTGTGGGTACAGCAATGGCGTCGTCTCCACTGCATAGCGCTGTTGGTTGTAGATTACTCTGCTGTAATACTTAGAAGACCACTCATGAGCAGCATCTGACCAGGTCTTGATCCCTGTAGAAAAAGCATATTTGGTGAGTTGACTGAGGGACTTAACGATGTACATATTTCCTACAGGGAAGTAGTTGAGCTTGAATTGTGGCATTATGTTTTTTCCTCTTTTGATTTATTTCTGGTTTGCTCTCATGGGTCAACAAGTCTACAGACTGTTCTTTCTCATAGGACTGCTTACATACAAAAACATGATTTATGCTCCATAATCTTCATTAGTTTGAGCACAGGGGTGTCATAAAGTTTCTTTCAGATTAGCAATAACAAGAACTATAATCAACTTCAACAACTCTACATTTCTTTGCTCTTGAACAGAATAAGGAACAGGTGGAGTGTCCTCTCTTTTTTTTTTTTTTTACTGAATTACACGCTACCCTCTTAATGGACCCCATCAAGAAAAAGACTGCTTTTTATGAGAGCTCGCAGAAATACTGAGAGGCTTATGTTAGCTCTCTTACATGCATCAACTGAAACCGAAACAAATATTTCCTGTAAAAACAGGAACACCCCCCGCCCCCAATCCTGCACAGCACAGAGAACACATTTTTGCAGCATCAACTTTTTGTTGGTGCAGCATTGTGGTGTTGTGCAGTTAAGCCTTCACAATTTAAAAAAAACCTACATGTTTTAATGTGAGTGCTCTTCTCTTCTTCGCTGCCATCTATCGTCCCTGGATGTGATGAAATGTAGTTCTCACACACTGTTGTCCCTCTCGGTCTGTGCTATGCGCTCCAAGCCGAATCACAATCACATCCTGTCTAGATCCACATTAATTTACACGAAAGAGTGCTATTCATTGGTATAATAGTCACTTGGAAATACATCCCAGCAGAACCTGTTTCAGAGCCCCGGTGTTGCAGTCCCTCTCTCTTTGGCGCATTGTCCCTAGAGGCTTGATGCTAACGGTGTTGCTGCTGCTGCTTTTGCTGCCGCTGCAGCAACCTCTGGCCAGAGGATTAAGAAAGTCAATAACTGACAGATAGTCTGGCTCCTTTTACTGTCCCCTCACTCCATATTGCGACCATCACAGCAGCAGTAGATTGATGCTCTGTCTGGATGATGCGCAAGCCTCACGTCTCGGTTTGCATTTTTTTCCAGTTTCACGCGAATGCCTGTTTTCCTCTCGCACACCTCCTTCCTCTGATTCACATGCCCTCGTGTTGTCCTCCCTCCCCTCCTGTGCCTCTCTTTTCCCTTTGTGTTTCCATATTCCTCTTCGCACTCTCCTCATTCAGCGTGCCACCGTGTTGTCTGTGAGAAGGCTAGGGCTAAAAAGGAGGGAGCAGCGGGGGAGGAGAAAGATGATCGAGAGGCAGCGCTGTGAATTGTGTATTCATTCTAAAAGGCAGTTTCAGGCTTGCTGGCAGTACGCTCTCCCACCACGTCACGCTGCCTCCGCTGCTGTTGCTACCTACTATTGAGAGGGGGAGGGGTTGGGCTCATGACCCATATGTATTCATGCCTAGAAGAAAATAATAAAAGCATTTCCTCAGTTTTGCAGGTTGTGAGACGTAAGGAAGTAAGAGACGAGACAAAAAACAAAAAAAAACGTGTACATTGCAATGCAAAACCACAGTTGCGTTTCCCAACCAGTGTACACCATGACAAAATACGACATATACATACATAATACGCACAGTTGTGTTCAAAATAATAGCAGTCCCACATCACTAGCAAGATAAATCACTCTGTTTGTTAGAATTTCAACTTCTACACTGCAAGTAAGTTTCTAGAAGGTTTAGTAAAGGTATAGAAAACCAACAGTGAGTACTGTAACAATCAGACGACGTCTATGTGAAGTCAAGCTACCGGCAAGAAGCCAGGATCTGTTTGAGTACATCAGAATGCTGGAAGAAGTCATGTTGCTGTATGCTGACGAAATGCCGTTGAAATGGGTGTTTCAACAAGACATTGACCCCAAACACACCAGCAAGCAAGTGGGCTGCAATACCTGTTGACCGGTGCCAGAAGTTGGTCGACTCCATGTACCACAGATGTGAAGCAGTTATCAGAAACCGTGGTTATGCAACTAAATATTAGTTTATGATTCTCAGGAAAGTTGAATCTTCAAGCATTTCTTAGTTTATACAGTACATTTTTGAGTTTGTAAAGAAATTATTATCAAATTCAATTACTTTTTCCAATTTTCTTGCTTTGAAATAGAATGTGCAGTGTCCCCAATGCATTTGTGGTCATTAAAATACAATTTATTTGAAGAATTTTGAGGTTTACTCACCTTTTTAAACACACTGCTATTATTATGAACATAACTGTATATGTTCCGGAATAATGCCTCTGCCCTGCACCCATTGTGATGGGAGAGGACAGTAATGTATTTGGTACTGATCATGAGACCTTGGGGGCCACTAATGGATAATAGACGATTATAAATAATTGATTTACATTATTGCTAAGTGCTGTCAGTGTGCAGATGTTATGTAATAAATGTCAGCTGTGGTGCAGAGTGACTTGGACTGATCATTAGGGATTATTAATGATGCTGGTGGAAGGTATAAATACAGTTTTTTAAATGGCCTGTAATAAATTTGTGGTCACCTGTATCTCACGAGCCACTTTATTATTTAATACTTTAAAGTTAATAATCTTAAATAATTGATATATGGGAGAGTTGGTTGAATGAGTTGTGGCAGAAAAGGTGCATGAGAGAAATCAGGAGTCAGACGCAGGTGTCAGCATATGTTGACCAGATACTTCGGCTTTCCCATATCACAATACCTGTGTGTATGTGGTGTTGTTCTCCATTTCCCACATATTCCAGAAGTTTCCCTTAACTTGGTGTAATGACGCATTTGGCTTTAGTACAGGTCATGATGACGGGTTCAGGTCAGTACAGGCCATGATTACTTGGCTCTCAAGCTCCTACAAATGTTACATCAGCAAAAGAACCATGTTTTTCAAGGGTAATATGTTAATACAGAAAAAACGTCAAAGTCTTTTCAATGGATCTAGTCCCAATTTTCAAAAACATTATTTTTCTTGATGTACATTTTCTTCTGTTACAGATTTTATTTGATGTCAGTTCTTTCTCTATTAAAGTCTTGGAGTATATAGTGTGTTTACTGTATGTACTGTATATGACCCTGGGGTATTGTTTTTTCCAGGAAGGAGCCTCTGCTCGGAAAGCCCAGACCCCAGCAATGCAGCCCGTTCCTCGTCCAGGTTCGTGTTTCATGGATCGCCATACATTCATGCATTCTTGTACATGTTTCTCATTATTCTTGTCTCTGTTCTCTCTAGTTTCACAAGCCAGACCTCCACCAAATCAGAAGAAAGGTACGTCCATTTTTTTGACACAGATATAAAACACACTCTACTGTACATAATGCAATTTAGTGTAATATAATCTAAACTGTCTGTTTTTTTTTTCCTCTCAGTTGTATCTAAGTTTCACTTTTTAACTTTTATCTTTTCTCAACAGGCTCTCGTACACCCATCATTATCATCCCTGCAGCCACCACCTCACTTATCACAATGCTCAATGCTAAGGATCTTCTCCAAGATCTAAAGTAAGTACTGTGTAAAGCCCCTGTTTTTCATCAGTATTTTTTGCATTAAGAATCAAATCAGATAGACAGAAAAAACAAAGAAATGCAATTGGGGCAGCAAATATACATTTTCTTTGTAACACACTAGGTTTGTCACATCAGAAGAAAAAAAGAAGGGGGGCATCCAGCGCGACAACGAGGTCCTGCTTCAAAGACGCAAAGACCAGATCCAGCCGGGTGGCACAACACTGAGTGTCACTGTGCCGTATCGTGTCATTGATCAGCCTCTTAAACTGGCACCACAGGACTGGTTAGCATTTATTTTGATATGCTTATAAACATATTCCCACCACATAGTAATGTTTTGCAGAAAATAACAATGAGTTGGAACAATGCAGTTACTTAACACATTTAATGGTATATGTATAGTTTTTGTTAATTATAATCCCATGCTGTATGCTACAGTTGAAGTCGAAACTTGAAGTTTTTGAAGCTCGTTGGGATGAGCATTTTCAAGAAACAGTTGTATGTTTATAGTCATAGCATGAAACAACCTCTTGTTGGTCCACCCTTCAGATGGCTCAGTTGTTGATATTTTTGAGATTGAGTCATATCAGTTTTACTAACATGACCAAGCAGAGCACATATGGCCTGTGTTGTTTTTGAGGCTTCAGAAGGCATTTTGTTGTCGTCCCATTTAGATACTTTAGAGTTTAAAGAGGTGAGGGGAGGATGTGACTTTTAATTTCCTGTCAGGTGTCATCACCATCTATGATATATTATCATAATATTTCCTGTTTGGTGTTAGAGTATTAAGTGCATCAAGTAAATTCAATTTGTTGTTCACATGATGTTACATTGATTATGAAATAGCAGCATAACAACCTGCAGCATCCCTGTACCATTAGTATTAACTACATAGCCTTCAAAAAACTGTATACTTATTATACATCTGATCCTCTTCACATCAACCCGTGCATGTTTGTTCTGGCAGGGATCGAGTGGTGGCCGTGTTTGTGCAGGGTCCTGCCTGGCAGTTTAAAGGCTGGCCATGGCTTCTGCCCGATGGATCTCCTGTCGACATCTTTGCAAAAAGTAAGGAACGCGCAAAGGTTTGGTTGATCTCAGTTAACTTCTTTATGTTTTTTTGCTCCAGCAGCCAACAGACATAAAATTCTGATTCTGACTCTTATGTTTTTGCACGCAGAATATTTGTGGGTTTCAAGCTGCTGAGCTTAAAATATATAATATATACAGGGGGTCCTCGTGTTACGACGGAGATCCGTTCCTGAGAATGTGTCGTAACCGAATTTCGACGTTAGTCGGAACATACATTCATTGTGCATCTCCTTACCGGCTGCCGCTGCACCCCCCGCCAGCCGTCCATTTCACATAAGTAAACACAAGGCAGAGTAGCCTAGCTGTGCTGTGGAGGTGTTGGAGAGAAACAGAGAGAGCGCTCACCAACTAGTTCCCGTGTGAAGTCTGTACGTATTTACGGGGCAAACCGCTTAAGCCGAAACCAGGAAGTTCATGGGAGATGTGTTGTAACCACGAAAACAACGTAACTCGCGACCGTCGTAACTCGAGGACCCCCTGTATTTAGTATAAAATATATTTTTTAGTCCCTCACTCAACCTGGATGCTTCTGTGTAAACCTCCAGTTCGAGCCTTTCATTTGAAGTACGATGAGGCAAAGACAGACCCCAATGTGCAGAAGTGGGACGTGACCATCCTGGAGCTGAGTCACCACAGGCGCCACCTGGACCGTCCTGTCTTCCTCCGTTTTTGGGAAACCCTTGACAGGTTTTTAATCTCATGTCCTGTCCTGTATACACGTTGTACATTCATGAGGACACTTTGGCAACACCTCACCTTTCTTCCCTTCTTTCTCCTTTGGCAGATACATGGTGAAACACAAATCTCACCTCAGGTTCTGAGCCTAAGATGATCTCCAAATGTCCTACAATAATATCTTCCCAAATCTCCACGGCCTACCTATCGCAGAGGTATCCCATCCCATCCAAGCTGCCACTTCATCCAATCCCATCCAACATGATCCCTGTTTTAACAACAGGAGGAGGAGGACAGATTAACCAGTTGTTTTCTCCTCCACTTCCTCAAGGACTCCTACTGCAATGTGCTGGATTTGTTGTACCGGACACTGCAGAGGAGGTTTATGGAATTTGTGTTTCTGTCGGAATTCTTTTCTAATGTTTTCATGTAGTTAAAATACCAAAATATGTTTTATATTAAAAAAAGGCGTTGGCAACAATTAAAATGAGATATTAAGTAACGTAATGTTGGAGGGAAGCAGGCTTTGTTGAGGATGATGCATAATATTGTGAATCAACTATTTAGATAAAGAGAAATGTGAAAATAACTGTTTGAGGAAAGAGACTTCCTTCACACTTTTGTTTGTTTCGTTTAGGGTGTTTGTGGTCTGAATGTACATACATGATAAAAACCTGTCAGAGCCAAACACTCGGAGCAGAGGGATGGAAGCAGGTAAGGGATTTAATTCAGAAAGCCACTCTGCTCAGGCTCAATGAAATGATCACAGTCGAGAAGCCAGGTCTTAGCTCCGTTTCTGACAGATCAGCACATTTCTTTGGTCACACAATGGCTTTGTTAAAGTCTTGTTTCTTCTTTGTTGGTGTTGTGCTAGAGGAGAGAAATGATGCAAGTACTGCTTTAAGTCATTACATGAAAATAGACAATAAAGCCTCAGAGAAACAAACATCTGTCTGCAGACTGTTAAATACCCTTCATGTTTACAGTGTTTGTTTCCTCGATTGTTGGATTTGGGTTTTACTGTAGTAACAGAACACACAGGTGTTAACAGTGGGAACCAGCGTAACTGATGTCTCTCTGTGGCCTTAACGCCTGAATGCACCAGAAACCGTTTTTTCTATAAAGCCGACAAGTGAAAATGCAAAATCTTGCAAAATTGTTGCTTCCTGTTGACGAAAAACTTGTGTTTGCAGTAGTTGCTTAATAAGTCAGACCTGGCTGCCAGTAATCTGATGTTTGAAGTGAGGTCAAACAGACTTTGGCTGCAGTGGGGACTGTCCATCCCATGTTTCCTCCACAGTCTTTGACAGGACACAGACGTTATCTGTCAGGCTTGTGCAGATAATCTTGGTGTCGTGGTTATAAATTCTGCAGCTGTATCAGGAGATGATGTCTGAAGGGGCTGTTTCCTAAATGAGGACTTATGAGCGCGCTCTCACTGCTGCTCAGTCTGCACCGTGTTGATTAAATAAGGCTCCCGGCTTGGAAAAAGCTGATAAGAGGAATCTTGAAGCACTTTGCCCAAATTAAAAGGGAGCGAAGTAAAATTAGAGGAGTATCTCTAGATGATATGATTCATGTTTTCATCAGCTAAACCAGACAAATGAGTTTCATTGTGTCAGCAAGCCCTTTTTTCTTTTCCCCTCCACACTGGCACAACACAGAGTCTCTTGTTCAGTTCACTTGTTTTGAGGCAAATGATGACGTGATGATGTGTGGTGGGTCAAATGGGAGATGAATGGGGAAAAAAATTGTATTCCTGAAATTTTTTGGACATATTTCTCAGCAGAGCAGTTGTGTTGATTTTTATATTTAGGTCAGAGAAATCATTTCCTGGTTGCAGTATTTGTGCTGCTGCTGTTGATGTAAAGCTTCAGCATTTGTTTAGTCTGATCAATATACATAAGGCATTTTCGAGAATATGGAAACAGCAGAGCAGTTCAGAAAGTAGATTTGTCTCATTTAAATTCTCCCTGTTGCAGCCACAGAGGCACGAGATGGTTGGAAGAATCCGAGCGTACACTGTTAAGTCCTGACGTGTGAGATAGAGCTTTTTTATTTCCAGATAATAATCAGTCATGTTGCAACATCTCCCAAACTTAAACCTGCAAACTGAGCGTTTTCAATGTTATTAGTGTTTTAATTCTGTTTCACTTGTGTTTCTAATCTCTGACCTTTGGCCTGTCCGTGTTTGGTGTTTTGAAACGCTGACCTCTGATCTGATCGCAGCCGTCCAAAGAGATCATTTTGAAATCAGGTCTTTAAGTAAATATTGTGAGCGTTAAACATCAGGTGAAAAAGACTGTTGGGGAAATATTCAAAATGTGAATTTATAAATTATGTGTTTATTAAAATCAAGGCAAGTAAATGCGACAGTCTTTGTTTTCGAGGTCGTGTGGGTTTGTAGAATGTGTGTTTGGTTTTGCATTTCATCAGTGTGTTGGCTCCAGAGCCACAGCTACAGAAAGCGTTGACTCCTCTTCCCTTGACGTTTTTGGGAAATGTCCTCAACAATAATTAACTTCTGTGGATTTGGACTGCAGCCTCCGCTCCGCTTCGTCCCGCACTGTCTCCTGATTCCAGACAAAATGTGCGCGAGATATTTTGGATTCCTGCTCCTGATTTGGTTTCCTGGAGAGCTACATGGTAAGAACGTTTCAGTTGGTTTGAAGTAAAGTTGCTTTCAGCAAAGCTGCTTCATTGCCTGTCTCTTCTCCAGCACAAAGGGAAGCTCCGTCTTGTCCTGCTCCGGCACTGGCTGATGGATACATCGTCCCCCGTCAAGAAACATATCCTCATGACTCCACGCTCTACTACGCCTGTGATGCCGGACACAAACCAGCTGCGGAGGGTTGGTGGGCAACAAGCACATGTCAAAATGGCACATGGTCTCCGGTACCTCAATGTATAGGTAAGTGTGTATAAATATATATACATTATAAACAGTGCATTCTTTTCTAGACATGATTGATATTTGAAATGAGGCGTTTTTATTATAGATTTAAAACATTTTAAAGATAACTTCAATGTTCAAAATTAATTGATGCGTTAGTGTGAGTAAATGCGAAGGGGACAGTTATTTGTTTCTTGCCAGCAGTCGGCAGGTCGTTGATGTTGTGTGTTAACGTATAGATTTTTATTTCATCAGATGAAAACGCCTGCATTCCACCAACTATTCCCAATGCAAAGTACAGAGGAGGCTCAGACAGCTGGTTTGCAGCGGGACACATATTATGGGCAACATGTGACGAAGGATATGAACACAAGAACAGTCGCGCAACAACCAAATGTACGGATGGGACGTGGTCGCCTTTGCCTGTTTGTGAGAGTAAGTTATCTGTAAATAATCTAAAAAAAAAAAAAAACGAATAGAGGCCTTCTTCTTCTTCTGAAGACAAATGAAAGACAACCTTTTTTTTTTTTTTACAGGAAAAAGCCGATCATGCAGCGAGCCCCCTAAACTCCCACATGCAGTCATCATCAAACAGGGATACCAGGACCTGTTTCCACAAGATGCAGAAGTACAGTATGAATGTGAGAAAGGCTATGTTATAGAGGGGTCAGGCAAAGATTCCATCATTTGCTTGTCTGGAGCCTGGACTGAAGGCCCGACGTGCAGTAAGTGGACGACCAGCTGAGTATACAATGATCCAAATGTTATCTGCCACATGTTTCCTGTTTATTTGTAGGAACGGGACATTATGGTATTAATTCATCCATGCATCCGATCTCTGAAGAAACAGTATATCTGATATTGTGGTCCTTTTTTTTAGGCAGAAGAGCAGATCCTGGACGGGGCAGTTCTGCTGAGGTGGGAACAGGCCCCGGGCCACAACCTGGAGACAGAGGTAGATTATTGATCCATTATCAGATATAGATTAGGATATCCATGTTTTTGATCTCCAAAAAAAAACAAAACTATCACGTTTCCTTTTTTTATTTTCCTATTTAGGCAGCAGACCGGATCCAGGACCAGGCAGTTCTGCTGAGGTGGGAACAGCAACAGGTAGATTATTGACCCGTTATTAGATATAGATTAGTATATCCATTTATTTAATCGCAAGATTTGACAATGCAGTGTTTCTTTTGATTCAGCCAGCAGACCAGATCCTGGACGTGGTAGTTCTACTACAGGGGGAACAGGTGGTGGACACACCACACCTGCAAGACAACCTGGTGGAGGAGGGGGTAGAGGTGCGTTATTGTTTGTTCTCTCGCCTTTTTTTTTTTTTCAATTTAATAGATGGGTTTTCTTCTTTTCAAAACTTATTCGGACGATTGCAAAGAAAAAAAAGATCATGATAGGGCTCAAGTGCAAATGTTGTGTCTTCTTCTCTGGATGTGAAGCTCTATCTGCTCTTTGTCCTGCAGGATCGTCCACCACCTCTGACAGTAGACCTCTGCTGGCACCAGGTAAGTCACTTCAATACATGATAAAGCCAACTGACAACACAAGGTTCCTTTTATCACAGTATTAGTAACCAATGGTTTTTCATTTCAGTCGAGACCTGTGGGTCATATCCGGTCGTCCCACATGGTGATGTAGTGCAAAAGGAGCGAATGCACATAAAATACAAATGTAATGCTTTTTATACTCAAGTGGGTCCAGACACTGTGATGTGTTACAGTGATGGCACTTGGTCACAACTACCCGTCTGCAAAGGTATGAACAAGGCTAGCAAGAATTTTCATTTCAAAAGTCTGTCACCTATTTTGCCCTGTGTAATTGTCCATGTTTGTTTGTGTTTTGTGATGTCATGCAGATGACTTTTGTGTCATGACACCTGGGGTTTATGACGAAGGGTTAGCGATTACTGCAAATCAATATATGACGGACGGAGAGACGAAACATCTCTGGTGTAAATGGTGGAATCATTACATGGTTGTTCGTTGCAGGAATAAGATGATAACTCATACCAGATGTGAGTATGTGGATAATCGCTGTCTGTTTATCTCTTATATTTTTATCTCACACTAATATATCAGCTCTGCAGGATCTGAATCACTGTAAGTAACAGAGTTTCAACGAGTTAATGTTCTTCTTATTCTTTTAGGTTGTGATAGTAGTGACCATTACTGGGTAAGTGTTGTCTTTAAGTTATAGTATTATTATTATTATTATTATTATTAATAATAATAATAATAATAATAATAATAATAATAATATAATAATAATAATAATAATAATAATAATAATAATAATAATAATCTTGTTGTTGTTGTTGTTGTTGTTGTTATCTGTTTTGTAACCAGGGATACTGCACATAAAGCACAGAGAGGAAACCCCTGTCAGCCGATCACTCACCACTTCACAGCTACGCTTCATTTTCAGTTTGATCTAAAGGACATCACAATGCTGACGCCACATTTTCTTTACTGCCCAGCGTATATCTTTATGGCTTTATGTACGGCCATGTGAGCAAAG
>JAFBJQ010004077.1:42001-59197 GCA_016785345.1 Trinectes maculatus | reverse complement strand
GTTGATAATTTCCTCTGGCTCATATCAGTGCAGAGCTGGCAAACTCTGTTCTACTCTCTAAAAGGATTTCAGCAAAACAAGGGTGCATGTTAAATGATGTATATTAATACAGACCATGCAACTAATATCCTTAATAGCACCGATTATGCAGCTGTCGTGTCTTCCAAAGAATAGATGTGGTAATGCATACTGATAATATGCTGTTAATGGGAGACCCATCACAGTACTCACTGGTTACACTGGACCAGTGAACACAACACACACCTTAGATTTGAATCTAAACTTGACATTACCCAAACTTTAATGTAACTATAACCTTCCCTGAACATTAGACCTTAAAAGAGTTCACCTCAAAATCTCCTGATTTATTATATCACACACACACACACACAGAGGGAGGGAGTTCTGCCGTGCTTGCACTTTGGAAAATAGAACCATATTTGTGACAGATGACCACGGAGGTGTGAAATCCAGGGAGGAAATCGGCCATATGTATTCAGCTGAGTGACAGAGTGAGTGAGCAGGGCACATGCCTTCACCTCAGTGTGAATCTTGTCTCAGCAGACAGAATGTGTTCTGCCCGGGTTAGAGAAAGCCTTCTTCCTCTGAAGCCATATGCTAACTGGAGGAGCAACTCTTTCTCCTGCTAAATGCTACATATGTTAGATGCTTTGGAGGTCGAATCACACCACCACCATCATCTCATCTCGATCATGGCATCAAAGTTACGTCTTGCCTTCCATCAGATTGTTGGCTCCAGTTGTCCATATAAATAGCTAATCACACACTAAACTGACTGATTTACTCAGTGTGGGCCCTTGCATTGTTTGCGTTTTGGTAAGTGATAACAGTGATAAGTTCTAAATTATGACTATGTCAACAGTCAAGACAGTTTGCTCAACACAGGTGATATGACACTGTGGCATCAAAGGCTGATGGGCCCTGCTGAGAGAAACTGTGTGTGAGCTGAATGGGGTTGGTTCATTGATCTAAATACTGTATCTGTTATAGACTCTCAGATCTTAGATACCTTAACTTATTACTAAACGTACCTACCCCACAGGTAACAAGCTGATATGATCAGTACTGAGTAGCTTGCAATGACTTTACTTAAGAAGCTATTTA
This sequence comes from Trinectes maculatus, assembly GCA_016785345.1. Taxonomy (NCBI): domain Eukaryota; kingdom Metazoa; phylum Chordata; class Actinopteri; order Pleuronectiformes; family Achiridae; genus Trinectes; species Trinectes maculatus. The sequence goes on along the minus strand of JAFBJQ010004077.1, from coordinate 58,072 downwards.
GTTATAGTCCGTATGAATGAAATTAATAAGACTGATGAGATATGTAGGTGTTTAGTTGTAGCCACATCGATCCACATCGAATCCTCCACTGCCTCCTGCCTCTAATCCTGCCGACCCCCACAGAGCCAGCCACAGGCTTCAACACAAACAGCTCTGACTCCTTCCACAATGCTCTGCCTCCTCCTGCGATAATAAAGCTGTAAACTCACTTCTATTAGCACCAACAGCAGATTCATCAGGAACCCCCGGGCACAGGTCCTCTCTAGCCGGGCATGATTAAAGTCTGGCTCATTCAGCCCGACTGGCTCTTTAACACTTACACATGTTCTCCCCTCTGCCGGTAGCTGTGCCAACATCTGCAGGACTGCAGAGCTCTCTCCATTAGTAGGTGGTAGCCCCAGGTAGTGGTGCTTGCTCACCTCTGTGGACGGAAAGAAAGGCCTCTCAAGGCCTCGCCTACAGAGCTGGATCCAGATCATCCAGCTGACTTGCTCCAGATGTGCATGAGGATGTCTTTCCTCGTGTTTGACTGCTGTGCACACGCTGTGACACATGTCGCGGTGTGCAGAGGCTACAAAGAGCTGCTGGCGCTTGGTCTGTTCACAGCAAGTGCAGTGACAAGCAGCGTGTCAGTCCATGACACGTAAACACAATGTGACTAATGCAGCAGAATGGCTCTCAGGGCTTGCAATGAGCTTCACACTTCACAACATTTACTGTACACACAGCGTGTACTAATACCACAGCTGCTTGACCAATCAGCATGCACCAGTGCTTACTCCAACTTGTCTATAATGCTGTCACACAGTCATCATCTCTTGAGGTGATATGATCATGTTGTGCCCACCAAGGAAGTGCTGACCACATCAGTGGTGTCGCTAAAAGTGTGGCTTTAACCATGTGATAAGCATGAGTCAAATCATAACTTACTGATACAGGTAATGTAAATCACTTATTTTTCATTGCATCATACATATTTATTTGAAAACCTTAAACCCCTTCAGTGAAGTTAGGTCTGCAATCTGTTACTGTTTGCATATATATGCTGTTAACTGATGGTCTGTGTGGATAAGTTTTAATGTTCACTACTGTTTTCTCCTATAATAAGGTTTGGCTGTGCTGATGGATTGTTTCCAATCAGCCACATTAAACAAGTTACTCATTTGAATGTTGTGGCTCATCAGTGTAAAGAATACTGTCAACACTGTGATGTAATGGTTACCGTATTTTCCGGACTATAAGTCGCAGTTTTTTTCATAGTTTGGCCGGGGGTGTGACTTATACTCCAGTGCGACTTATGTATGAAATTATTAACACATTATTATATCCTGTCACATGTTATTTTCACACTAAACCGCAAGAAGGCTGATAATTGATAATTGAATTGATAAAACATTGGCGACGTAGAAGAGGAAGCGCTGCATCTTCTACCTCCTGAGTTAGCGGAGTTGTTTGAAAGTGACACCGAGGATGACGATTTCATTGGATTTAGTGATTTGGGGTGACACGGATGGTTTGGTAAACTTGTTAGCATGTTATTTATGCTATAGTTATCTGAATAACTCTTCATATGTTATGTTAACATACCGTTCTCAGTTCGTTGTTTATGTGTCATGTAACGTTAGCATACCGTACAATTATTTCCTGTGTCAGTGCCACTGTAAAGTTGTAGCAAGCCTTTATGAAATAAACAGCAGTGACATCGGGCTAACTCAGTTACCCACCCACAAAGATGTAGGGGTCGGGTTTGTCTCAGTATTAGGTTTTACTGTGTTTCTTGTTTTTCATTGTTTTTCTGGACAACATCTGATATAAACACAGTTTGACACGACTGCAGGTTATTTGATTTGCCTGGACTTTCTCTGCCCCTCATACTCTCTCTCTCTCTCTCTCTCCCTCTCTCTCTCCCTCCCTCCCTCTCTGTTTCATGAATATACTCTACCTGCCTCTCTTTCTTTTCGTATGTGTGTGTGTGTGTGTGTGTGTGTGTGTGTGTGTGTGTGTGTGTGTGTGTGTGTGTGTTTGCCAGCTCAGGCTCGCAGGCTTCCTGCAGAAAAAAATGAAAAGGCTGCTGCTGGTCTACAGTAGTGGTCTTTGTGGTTCCCAGCATGTTGCTCAATTACCAAACAGTGTTCACGACTAGAATCAGTGAGAACAGGACAGCTGATGGTAAAGATTTATGCGAACTATACTATACTATACTATACTATACTATACTATACTATACTATACTATACTATACTATACTGTTTAAACAACATGTTTCCTCAGCCCCTTTTACACACACTTACCAATTAAACCATTAGTTTGTTCACTGGTCTTTAAAAAATGTATGAAAACAAAGTCTGAGGTCATTGCGGTTTAAAGCCAGTGTAAAAAGGTCCGGATGCAAACAGTGTTGTGTTTTACATCTAACGTCCAAATCCAGAGCACAGACACACTATCTGCAATCACACATCGGGTGACAATACACTGTTTGTTTTATTGTCAGCAGAGTGCCCAGCACCTCAGATGTCCACTGTACTCCAAATGACCTTGTTTATCTTATATACCATTATTCTCCAGCTGTAAATCCTTCAAACAAAAAGCACCATCACCGTAAGAATCCTTGCTTTTCTTACATCACTTCTCCCACAGTAAGCTGAACTGACGTGTTAGTTTAATAGTCATAAAAGTGTGTACTGAACATCTACGACATCTACTAAAAAAAGGTAACTATAAGACTGTAATGTGTAATATCTACAGCTCAGATGTAAACAATATTTATTTACCTTTCCAACATACTGTGGTTCTGACCCCATATACTCCTCTAGGACAAAGAACTGGTTCCACACCCATCCCCTTTTCATACGCTGCAGCCTCGTCCTCCCATGTCTCCTTAGCCTCGTCCTGGCATCCAGTGACGTCACTTCCTCAGACACCCTAATGCTCGTAGGTCCAGTTGCCCCTGTTTTTGACATCACTGTTCCTTTAGTTCTGCTCGGGAGCTGAGGAATTTGGGTGCTGTCGTCCAAGAGGAAACAAAAGCCCACGAGGAACAGAGTGGCATAATCCTTTGTGATCATCAGGTTGTGTTGTTGTCAAGAAAAAACAAACAAAACAAAAACGCTACTGAAAAGTTGAGAAAACTGGGTACTTCCAGTCTGGAAACGCACACACATCCAAGTCTGGATCTGAATTCCTACATTCCAATGTGATCCAAGATGGCGAGAGGAAAATCTCTTAATGTGGTGTCCAAAGTGTACAAATGACACAAAATCATTATGCTGGGTGAGTCACTGAGCACGATGGCTTGTGTTTTGTTTTGGGTCTTTCGCCTTTGGAGTTTCTTCAATTCTTCTTTGTCATGTCATTCAACAGCTTTGACACCTGGAGGAAAAAAAAGAAGATTGTGATCTTGAGTATGAGAGTTTACTTTAGGAAAATTGGAAACAAAAGAAAGACAAATTAAATCTATCTATCTATCTATCTATCTATCTATCTATCTATCTATCTATCTATCTATCTATCTATCTATCTATCTATCGACAGTATATTGTTAAATGTTTACGCTGAAGCCATTGTCTCCAACATATCTGGCCAAGGAGCATAAGGTCTCAGATCAGATCAGAGGGCTAATGCCTGGTTCTCTAATTAGAAACAGGCATTAGCATGCAGGGCTGGCAGCCTTGCTAGATTAGTCTGACGGCTGATGCATGGCACTTGCATGTGTACAAGAGGCTGTTTGCAGAGCACTGCTACAAAACCTCATTAGCTGTGTCATTTGATCGCCTTGCGTGTATTGCATTATAGTGGGGGTATTTGAAGTCTGGATCTCACCAGCAAAAGAAAAAAAAAAACGAAACGAGAAATGTGTGTTTCCAAATAAATGAAGTGCTACATTTATTTACAGTGACAGAGTTACCAAGAGGTGATGGAGGTGGATGGTGTGTAAGTGAATGAATGGCACTCATGTGCATTCTGACTAGTCCTCTACAGGTTAATGCTGTAGGATTAACAGCTGTTTGTTGCACTCTGTGGTAAATCTTTGCTTTGCTAGTTCAGTAGTAGTCTTATATTTTCTCCATTTCATGTTGACGAGCTGCTGCAGGGTGGAGATGCTCTGCAGAATTTGTAGGTGCACTGCAGATTTTCTGCTGCTGCCTGTAAGAACAAATGAGTAAACTGAACAATCAGTAGAAAAATGAGTCAGACAGAAGAGCACTGTTTCCCCCAAATCTCTGCTCCTCTCTAGGTCAAAGGAGAGGTCTGTGTGCTTCACTGCCCCTTTCAGCATTACACGACCAGGCTGTCCATGGATCAGTGCACCCTGAAACACGAGATGGTAAAATGTCTCTCAGAGGAGGCTTCTGACTGACTGTGTGTGTGTGTGTATGTGTGTGTGTGTGTGTGTGTATGTGTGTGTGCGTGTGACCTGTTAGCTCAGTCAGGCACATAACCTCAAGTGTATTAAACTAATTGTCGGAGTAGAATGCCAGTGGTGTGGTATTGTCAGAGTCGATAACCCAGTTGCAGCTTCTGGTGACCTAAAACTTTCAGTCTTGTGATACAATTGTCTGATGTCACTGAAAATATTTTTCATTTGGTTAATATTATTATATGAATATTCATATATTGAGTGCACTATATAGTGGATATCGAATAATCCCTAAACATTCAGACACCACTACAAAATGGCGTGGTCACTATATAGTGCACTATATAGTTAGGGAGCGATTTCGGACACAGCCAATGTAATGGGCCATCCATGGAGTTTGAACTTTTGTTTTGTTGTGAATTCGATTTGGTCAGTTTGGTAAAATTTTTTTTGTATTATAATGGTTTGTGGGAGGTGGTGACTGAGCGGTCAGAGAATCGGGCTTGGGACCAAGAGGCTTTGGACCTGGAGGTTGACAGTTCAAATCCCAGCTCGGCCAGAAAACTCGAGTGATGTGCCACCATCACAGAGCTGGGCTACAATCAAGCTTGGGAACATGAGGTTGCCAAAAAAATCGAGGGAGGCACCGCCATCTGTCTGCCGCTGTCCAACACCTTGGGCCCTTAACCCCCAAATATGCTACCTGGGCACTTTCTGTAGGGGGCAAGCCTGCTGCTCTGCATGTGCATGCTTTATATACTGCTGTGTACTATGTACTGTACTGTCTGCATGTGTGGAATGCAGTAAAATTAATTTCCCCACTGTGGGATCAGTCAAAGTGTGTTTCTTTCTTTTCAGAAGTTTTCTCATTGTAGTATTTGAGTTGCTTTCTTTCCCAGTCACATAAGAGTTATTTGTATTCTGCCTTTATTTTCCTGTTTTAATTTGACGTTTGGTTAGTGTGATGTTTCCTCATGTGTCAGCTTACTTCCTGTCTTATGCTAGTTTCCTACTTGAATGATTAATTTCACCTGTGTCTCATAGTTTTTTTTTATTTTTTATTAAACCTGTCAGATGTTAGTTTTAATATAAAATTAAGTTGCTTCAGATGAGACTAATATGAAATCCAGACAATGAGCACTGGCTCAGCTCATATTCACTGAGCTGAGCCAGACTCACTGAGTCAGGCAGGTTGATGTGAAGCAATATTTTAATGTCTGGAAAAGCAAAGCTACAGAGCAGGGAGGTATAGAGTTGACTGGCCTGGAGGATCTTCAGCAGAGACACAAAACACAGGTGGGTAAGAAAAGGCAAGAACAGAGAAAAACAAACAGTGATGCAGCAATGAGGCAGAAGGTTCATTCAAAAGACAAAAACTCAAATCCAAAAACCACAAGGAGAAAACAAGGTGGTAGAGGTGAACTACGCAACACATGGAATCATCTGGCAACCAGGCAAAGAAACGACCAGGCTTATATAGAGCAGAAGATGAGGTGATTCAAAACAGGTGTGCCTCGTCTGCTGCTAATTGAGAGACCAACCACACCTCCTGCCACACACCTGCTCTCAATGACAACAAACAGAAAGGGGAGAGAGGGGGAAGAACACACAACTCAACACAACCATAACAGAGACCACTTCCAGTCCCTGAAGCTGGGCATCAGAAGGACCACAGTGTTCCCTCACTTATCGCGGGGGTTACGTTCCAGAACCCCCCGCGATAAGTGAAAAACCGCAAAGTAGGGATGCTATATTTATTTTAATATTTAAACCTTATTTTAGTAGTTATACACTATTTTAAGTTTTTATAAACACTCCCCACACACGTATACACAACATAACACTTTCCTATTCCCTTAATGACCTTTCCCACTTTACCCGTTTCTTTTAAAACACTTCATACCTGAACATAAATGACATTGATACAGAATTAAAATACAGGGGGTCCTCGTGTTACGACGGTCGCGAGATACGACGTTTTCGTGGTTACGACACATCTCCCTTGAACTTCCTTGTTTCGGCTTAAGCGGTTTGCCCAGTAAATACGTACAGACTTCGCATGGGAACTAGTTGGTGCCGGCTCTCCAACACCTCCACAGCACAGCTAGGCTACTCTGCGTTTTGTTTACTTATGTGAAATGGACGGCTGGCAGGGGGGTGCAGCGGCAGCTGGTAAGGAGATGCACACGGACACAGATCGGTTCGGGATCGTGGCAATACCGTAGGTTTATTCACAACACAGGGTCTACACGGTTGATATCAGAAATCTAAAGGAAATGCTCATTACACTCGCAATATCAACCCCTGCGGTGTGTCAAGAGGGACAAAAGGCAATTCCCCACGGTAAACTCTTATTTTAGCGTTGTGTTATAGCGACATCTAGTGGCACAACTTTGTATCTACCTTACATATGAATGTATGTTCCGACTTACATCGAAATTCGGTTACGACACATTCTCAGGAACGGATCTCCGTCGTAACTTGAGGACCCCCTGTAGTTGTTTTAAACTCTTAAACCTAGACATTTAATTTTTAAAATTTGATACGGGTACGCATGTTACGACACGAATACCGCAAAAACCCACGATATAGCGAGTCCGCAATAAGTGAACGGCGAAGTACCAAGGGTACTCTGTATATATTATACTCTCTTGCTGTGATTCAGTTCAGTGAGTGGACCATGCAGTAGGAGCTCCAGTCAAATGATTGACAGGTTTTGTTCTCTGCACATAAAACCAATTAACAGCTGGGACTCTAAGCCCAAAAGAACTAATTACCACCTTTGGCGCTGCCCAGCAGAGTGTGAGTGGTGCTGCATACAGGTTCAGCACCAAATGCAAACAGAGTCAACAAGTTTGCACAGCTCGAAAGTATCTTTAGTTCTCTTTGTTCTTCAAACCACACTGGAGGGTTAGATTATATCACTTCTGACTATTTAACCATTTGTCAAACTACAGTCTTGGTTGATGAAGGGAAGGATTTCATATCTGAAACTTTGATTGCATTAATTGAGACACTGTTAAACTGCCCCCTCTGCACTCATGGGTTTACTGTGTTTACCACATGTTTGGAGCAACTTTCAGCTTTAGTCCACACTAAAGCTGTGGGTTAAGTGATGGGGTTTCCAGCTACGAAAACAGACTTTTGACATTCCGGGGATGCATTTTAGTCTGGATGGACAGCAAATGTGTTTTTTGGACATAATGTAGCCAAGTGTTTCCTATGTTTTATCAGTCACAACCTGAGTGATAACTTATAGCGCCACCTTGTTGTCAGTCTAACAAATGGCAAAAAGAAAAAAAAAACTCACTTAAACTGACAAGAACAGAGAACGTGTGTGAAATATATGTATGTGTCTGGCCAATTAAAACAATACAAGGACAAAACGTTTGAAAGGAGAAACCCTTGACACAGTCAAAAGCTACCATGCCGTATGGGTTTGGATTGAATTCCTGATAGCTCTAAATCTTCCTGCTGGGAGGAGACTGTGTCATTCGGAACCGCTGTGCTGCCCCAGCGGATCCAGACTATTCTTGGAGACGATCGATGTCTCTGCCCTGTGGTCTAAAATGCCTGAAATACACTGCTGCTCTTTATTGGTGTAACTCCCCCATGAGGTGAACTTCTAAGCTACAAAACCTTTACGCATATCAGTCCCATCATGATCTATTAGATACATTCATATAATGTATCCAATGTGTAATGTCTAACTAAATCTACATTGGTTTGTCCAATTTTTGCGACACTACTCTGGGCTATAGTGAAACATATGTGTGAGGTTTAGTTAAAGTATTATCCCATTGTTTTATGTGCGTAAGTACAGTGATTGTGTCGGTGTGTTTCTGAGTGCTGGTAAAATGCAGGTCATCTCCACTCAACACTGTGCTTAAACACAGCATCAGTGACAAAGAGGTAGCAAAGAATCATTATAGTTAGATTTTTATCATTTGTATTTCTGATTTTACAACTGAGAAAATTTGCTGAGTAACCATCATTACTCAGTTTATATAAAAAAAAAACCCTCACTGATATTGACATGTGCTGACACAGCATGAGCTTACGTGAGAAATGCCAATCAGCCCAAGTACAAGCTTTTTATGGCAAAAAGTCTAAACCGAAATGGACAAGCAAATGGACAGGTGTCTCCTGTAATACTCCACACCCCACTGAACGCCAAGTAACTAATTAATGACCCTGTCAATCACACGAAGGCAACAGCAAGGGAGGAGCAGAGCAGGATGCAGTGTCTGGAAACTTCATGGAAATGTTGTAATGGAATTTCCCCTGTCACCCATTAAGATACACATTCACACATGGTTGTGAATGATATTAAATAATGTTAAAAAAACACGTTTGAAGTTCATGTCATTATCATCAAAATAATAATTATAATCATCTTATTATAATTTAATAGAACACATTTGAAAGCAGCACATAATAGTGAGCTTTCTCTTTATTCTCTGAACTAAAATTAGATATTTTTTTTATGATACCACATCTCATGCTAGAGTTGATTATACAAGTGATGAATGAGGACCACTTCCTTGTGAGACCCATATTCCCGCGGACATGTTGTAGATTAACAGCATGGTTGTGTGTTGTGTACAGTTTGTCCCTCAGTGATGAACAGCTCTGGGCCGAAGTTGAGAGGAAGACTGATCCTCATCTTCCCCATCAGTTACCCTGACAGCTTAATAACTGTAATGTCTCCGTGTTTTCTGTTTAGGAGAGGTGATTATCTTGTCTTATCCAAATCATCTGTTACAGGTGACATGTCCAGCCCACTGATGTCATCAGTCACTTTGGAAGCGCAGTTGTGTACTGGTGAACAGTATTCAAGTGCAGTACAGTGTATGCAGCAGTAGTAATTTCTGAAAACAGCTGGTCATTGTAGTTTTGGACAAAAAAAGAAAACTAAAATAGGATGTAAGAGTGAATGAGTTCAGGACTATAACAGAAAGCAAATGAAATTGCTATTATGTAAAGTATTTTACTTTATTAGATATTAATAGCGACCTGAGAAAGGAAGCAGTGTGTCAGCTCACCCCATAATGTATCCATCAGAAGAATCTGATGGATCACATATCTACTCGACATACAGTAAGTAGTATGTGTGAGGTTTTTCAAGCTTTAATACACACAGTACTTATGAGTATGGTCCACATGAGTGTTGATTTTCATCGCACTTCAGGGACACAAACTGAAAATGCATCTCATGTGTTTCTTTCTTTTTCCTGGTAAACACACTAATCAACAGTTGTTTTTTTTTTTGTTGTGACAGTGATAAGCCACTTGCAGGTCAGAGCATTTCAGCAGATATGAAAGGATTCACAAACCGAACAGTGTGTTGTTCTGGCAGCGTTAGCAGCAGAATAAAGGCATAAAGTGTACTTTGTCCTGAGGGCGGTGTTCAAAGAAAAGTCATTGCATCCTTAGAAATGAAAAGAGTATTTGATGTCTGCTTTGCTGTCAAGTGCAGCACTTCAAAAAAAAGTCTGTGATGGTCACTAAAAAAGTTATGACAGAAATTCAACTTCAGACTGTGTGATGAATTGGTAGATTTATAGTAGCAAATCTAAATTCAACCACAATAAACTTTTGGGATGGTTTTTAAATATATATACAGGGGGTCCTCGAGTTACGACGGAGATCCGTTCCTGAGAATGTGTCGTAACCGAATTTCGACGTAAGTCGGAACATACATTCATAGGTAAGGTAGTTACAAAGTTGTGCCACTAGATGTCGCTATAACACCACCCTACAATAAGAGTTTACTGTGGTGAATTGCCTTTTGTCACAGTAGGGGGTGTAATGAGCATTTCCTTTAGCTTTCTGATATCAACCGTGTAGACCCTGTGTTGTGAATAAACCTACGGTATTGCCACGATCCCGAACCCATCTGTGTCTGTGTGCATCTCCTTACCGGCTGCCGCTGCACCCCTCGCCAGCCGTCCATTTCACATAAGTAAACACAAGGCAGAGTAGCCTAGCTGTGCTGTGCAGGCGCGCTGAGAGACAGAGAGAGCGCTCACCAACTAGTTCCCGTGCGAAGTCTGTACATATTTACGGGGCAAACCGCTTAAGCCGAAACAAGGAAGTTCACGGGAGATGTGTAGTAACCACGAAAACGACATAACTCGTGACCGTCGTAACTTGAGGACCCCCTGTATGTATATAAGAGTGGGGGCCAATAAACAACTTACAATAAACAACTTACAAACAAGAGGGCAAGTAAGCTAACAAATGGTTATTTTTAAAAATAAGAACTACTCCTTCCAATCACTGCTATAGCAGATTCCACATGACAGTAACCAGCAACAGGAGACCTTGAGGACACTCACTGAGAACATCATGCTAATTCTGCATCCTGGGCCTTTTGTATCAGTGATCCCTCAACATGTTGGACACCTTCCTCTGACATTCTGCTCCATGTTGACATCATGACTGCATCACATCTCTGGAGATTCATCACCTGCACCTTCATGCTGTCCTGGTTCTTGGTCACCACAGTCAAGGCCCTTGTTGCCCTGTTATTCAGTTTGACCACAGAAACAAGTATATAAAAAGTCCCAGTGGTTCCAAACTTCTTCTATTTCACAGTTATTTGGGCCACGGTGCTCCTGGGAACACTCAGAGCCTTGAAAAGCTCTTATGTCGCCGTCCTGATGTGTGGCTCACCAGTTTTATCTGCAAGGTCTGCAGAGAGTTCCTCTGTTTTTCCTCTGACATGCACCTTGAATTGTGGGATTTTATATACACAGGTGTGTTCCGCTCAACACATCTCGAGGGTAATTAAAGCAGAAGTGGTGCATCTTCATTAAAGTATCACAGGTAGGTTTAGACAAAGCCTGATTTTACTTCCTCTCTGTAATTTAGACCATAAAAAACAATATATTGTCTGAACGTTGGGGGATGATAAATGTGGACTGTTGAAACTGAGGATTGAAGCTGAGGATTATGTGAATACTGTTGCATTCGTTCATCTAAAAACAAAGTGCTGGTCATCTCTCCTTAACAACTGCACAACTTCCATCACTCCCACACACCTACAATGATTCCTCACAACTATTGTATGATTTGTCATTTTGCTTAATTTTATTTTTGCATCATTTTGATTTGAGAGATCAGCTTCATCAGCTGCTATTTGACTTTTATTGTGTGAAGTCACCACAGCCGATTAAACATGTAAATATGATCAAGAAGCAGCGAGCAGCGCTGCTGCCAGGCTCCATGTACGAATGAGAAAGGCTGATGTCTGTGTTTATGAGCAAAAAACGCACAGCATGCATGAGTCTGAGAAGTGGAAAAAGCCCGAGATGACCGAGATGCAGAAGAGAAGCAGAGATGAAGACAGCATGGAAGATGAGGGAGAGATGGAGAGGTTCAGAAGATCTCTCTCAAAAAAACAAGTGATTATATGAATATGTAGTTTATGTGTTTTATATTTAATGCCAAGTCTCCATTTTAACACATTTAACTCAGTTTAAAACCATGTCTTTGGTTCTGTAGTTTAGTCTAGTGTATATTTGTGCAATATCACACCACTGCTTTCTCTCTATTTGTTGCGCTAAGCGAAAGCTAAAGCTGCTGTTCTCATTAATATGACATTAACCGCAGACGACTGCAAAATGAATGGGGGGTGTTAAAGTGCTGTTAATCACCCGTGTTTGTAAGTACAAGTAAATATGCCGCATGGCACACCATGATTCCTCATGAACATTTAACAGTGACAATAAAGCTGTGGAGGAGAGAGTGTAGCAGGGAGCGGGGGAAGAGGAGGAGGAGCAGAGAGAGAGAGAGACAGAGAGGGAGGGAGAGAGAAAACAGGTGCAAATCCCAGAAAACCCAGAAGTCATCAATCTTCCACTGAGGTGGAACAAGGCGGGCTGCCCCAGTTGCAGCCACACAGCAACTCTCCACGCACTCAATGTATTACTCACATTCATTTCCAAAGAAAATTGAATGGGGAATATATATATATATAACATTTATTATTTTTCTATCCTTGATTCAAAATGATATTTTTATAGACTTCTGCTCTCCAGCCTTTAGAGTTCATGACGTCACAAGGACAAACATTGGTTTTCAGACCTTGGCGAATAATCTGTTCTTTAGACTGCAGCCTATTTTCTTTGGTTAGTTTCATTGAGGATAATCCGTGGATCTCCAACCACTGGGCTTTGTAGCAGGTAGCTGGAAACAGACATCAGGAGATGACATATCCCCCTGGACTCAGAGCCAAATTCAAAATATCACAAAGTGCCATTCCACTACATGACTAACATCCCACCAAATCAATGTGGATGATGTTACTTTATTGTTGATCTACAAGAAGCATTGTGCACCTGTACCCTTACAGAACGTAATGACTAGCTATTATTCTAATTCCGTTTGCTTGGCTAATGACCAGAAGGCATTTTGAAAATGGCAGGCTTGTTTAAATCATCCACCCATTATCCATCCATCAACATAAACAGACAAACAACCTTTATTACTCGCATTAACACCCAGTCAATTTAGTCTTCAATTACCTTAAGCCCAGTCTGCATGTGTTTTCACTGTGGTACCAGGAGAAAACCTACAAAGACACAGGCTGAAGTCTGAACTCCACGAACCTCTTCTTGTTAAGGCTCATTGACATTTGCACACAGTAAAAATGCTTATGCTGTGCTTGGTAGCATCCAGCTGTAGTTTTTATAGTCTTGGCAGTGTGGCTGATCAATCTGTCCACTACTTTAAACAAAATACAGTACTATCGTGACATCCCCCACCCCTACACCAGCTTGTCCTCAGAAGTATTTTTCATAAAGTTGGAAGAAACATTTATGTTTTCCGTAAGTTGAAGGCTGCATAGCCCACATATTATGGGCTGTTAGAGCTACAGCAGGTCTATCTTTTAATGTTTTTTTGATGTATTATTTCTGTCCTGAAAAAATCTTGGGAGACCTGTCTACAGGTCTACAGCACGTCTATTCTTTGATTCCTATTGTTCGAAATAAAATAATTAATAAATAAGTCAGAACAAGTTCATCACTGGTAAATGTGTAGTGACTCAACAAACCAGACACTTTTAGCAAAGTTGTATTGAAACCATTCAACATATTTTAGCTGTGAATGATTACTCAAAGAAAAATAATCTCTGAAATAACGTAATGATATTTTTGTCATAAAAAGATTAAAATCCTTTGACTAAAACTTGACTAAAATACCTTGGAAAATGTACCTCTTTTGACTAAAACTAAATATATTGAGACTTATAGTCAATTAAATTGTGACTCACAAAAATGTATATGTGAATGACTAAATATGACTGAGACTAAATTGAAAAATGGGCAAAAGCGTTAACACTGGTGTAATGTACAGTGGAGACCACAATGATTAGGACACCTGACAGATGTGATATTAATAAATTTGACCTTTTGCCTCCAGAACATGATTTTTTCATAATGTTCATGAAACATGCAGATGGTTGCTCCGAGCACAACAAATATCAGATGAGCTGTTTCTATCCACCCTGGACTGGAACATTGGGTATGTCCACCTTTTGCAGCAGTCACACAGCTGTGGCCTAGGACTCTTGCATCACCATCACCATGTTTTTGGTAAGAAAAATGATTGAAATCTCCTTATGATGTCTCTATTCTATGGTTTATCAGGCATAATGATGATGACTATGTAGATATTTTAATTGTTTTATGGGTTTTTAATGGCCAATTCAACAAAAACAGCTGAAACCTCTGATTCATCTAACCATTTTGGCCACCAGTGTAAAGACATGGCATGTTTACATGTTTGTACATGTAATAAAACAGCTAATGCATGTTGCTGTCCAGAGCCTGTGGCTCTTCACTGTCACTGGATTGTATTTTGCTCAGTTTAACTGGAAGCTCTGTCAAGATCACATCACCGCTTCATGCGGGGTTTGCTCGAGTGTATAGACAGATGAATGAATGGGTTTCCATTACATTATAAGAATAGTAAAGAATAGAGGATGCAATCATGCATCATCCTGTAGAATCAACCCATGGATTCAATCATGCTTCACCTCATGCATCTTACCCCGACTTGAATCACATGCTGAGAGGTGTAGTGAGGACCTAACCGGTTGGGCCTGTGAAAATTCTCATTCATCCAGGTCATAGTTATCTCAAGGAGATTGAATCGAACGCAACTGGATTTTTGGTTTTTGGCCTCATGTGACTCCAACGACTGTCGTTATAACACTAGAACACTAACGAAGTCGTAGACTTTTCACCACCCCAACTACAGTCACTCTAACGACTGTCGTTGGATAAATGGAGCACTGACGACCCATCGATACCACTGGCCATGTGATCGCCCTCTAAGAGGTTAAATAGTTGGACCTCCACACCAGCTAGTTGGACTAGTCACAGCCTAGTCAGCGAGCATGAACTGATGAAGCCTCTTGGATGAGAGGTGAAACGTCTTCAAAAAGGCAAAAACCAAAAATCCAGTTGCGTTCGATACAATCTCCTTGAGCTAACCGGTTGGGTTCACTATGGCTGAAGACCTAGACATTCATGTCTATATCAGTTAATGCAGGTACAGCTCAATAAATTAGAATAACATTGTTAAGTTCACTCATTATAGTAATTCAAATCAAACATGTAAACACTTACATATCATAGATTCATGATACACATAGTGAAATAATTCAAGCCTGATTGGGTTTGACACCGTGAGTCAACAATACTGGACTTTGGCACAATATTTGAATTTTCTAATATACAGAAGTTTGGGTTTTCATGAGCTATAAGCCATAACAGTCAAAATGATAACAAATATACACATATAAAACAAAAAAAACTTTTCACTGTGTGTGTAATGAGTCTATGATATATGAGAGTTTTGGAATTGAATTACTGAAATGAATGGACTTCATCACATTGTTCTAATTTAATGAGATGCAGCTGCATTGATAAGTTGTCACTTCGAACTGAATCAGCGTACTACAAACACTCAAGTCATATTTGAGCAACTCAAATCAAGCAACGATAACAATACTCTGAGACTATTACAGCCAGAGAGAACAGATCTTCTGTGGCGCCTCTTAAATGTTGTAAACAATGATAAATGCATACTGGTGTTATAGCAATAAGAGGACATGTCCAAATTAACATGCACCTTTATTTTGTTGTTAAAGTGTTATTTTTACATGACGGCGTTCAGTTTATCCGCAGAAAAACATTAAGAACTTGAGCTCACCTGAAGGAAGGTGAACCTTGTGTCCACAGGCTAAATGAAAATCCAGAGAGCAGCTGTGCTCTCTTGGATTTCTTGTTAAGTAAGATACATCTGTCTTTTGAGGGGTGACTATGTCCCGGGAGATGTCCCAGTTGTTCTCCTGCAGCCACAGCTGAAGCTCCACTCAACCATCCAAGCTGCAGGAGAATGTTTCTTCAGACAGAGAATTGGCCCCTAGGAGGCTGACACTGCTGCTGAAGGTGAACAATAGCGATGCAGCACACTGAACTCCACTGTTGTTGTTAGTGATGCTGAATTGTCTTTTGTCGAACAGAATTAACTTTTAAAACTGCTTGTGTTTCCGAGGGCAAACATTGCTGTGCTTGTTGTTCATGCTGGGTTTGTCCTCTAGGGTATAAAGTCATCACCAGAACCTTTACATGGTAAAGTGGGATATTTACAGTTACACTATGGTCGAGTGTATTTTGTTTATTTTGTATATTGTCATA
>JAFBJQ010004077.1:0-16419 GCA_016785345.1 Trinectes maculatus | reverse complement strand
AACTTCTCACACACTCTCACAGGCAAGAAATACACCTCTCCGCCATTGTTTGGGTTAGGAAGACGACGGTTCGCGGTAGTTTTTCGTCTCGTGTGACTTCCTGGTTCTCACGGGATTCTCAACCTGGCTGGCCTTAAAGCGACAGTACACATACTATTAGGGCTCAGCTAACACAAAAAATACAGTAACCCCTGTTCACTTGGCTACATATATATATATATACACACACGCACACACACACACACACACGCACACACACACACACACACACACACACACACACACACACACAGTATATACAGTATATATTTATAGGGGATAACTGCCTGTAGCCACTACAAGATGTTGCAGTAATTCCTAACAGAGTCATATTTTGTATAAGCCTGCCATCTTGTGTCTACATGGATAAACAGCACAGTGCCTTAAAAGACCCTGAAGATTGATGTATTCCTGATTATACAGCCTCGTATTATCTTCAAGCTTTGTTTCATATTAACCAAATGCTGATGCAGAGTCTGCATTAGAGACAGATTCATGTGCAACAGAAAACAGTATGGTGTATGAGGTGTGCTGAGCTGGTGTGGAGAAGATAGTGTAGAGTAAAACAGCTCTTTATATAATAAACACATTGTAATTTAAGTTCATCCAAGTTGATTTTCTGTGCTGCCTTCAAATGTTTGTTTTACTCAGTTTTAAGTAGTTAGATTGATGTTTTATAGGCACAAAGTTGATATTTCAAACAACATATCCATCATCAAATATCATCAAATCATGTATCAGAGAGACATTTTTTTCATTGCAGTTTTGGTCTTGAGAACAGGACAAGAAGCATTAAACACACACACTGACTCCTGTGTTCACATTACACCACAGGGAGTGGTAGCTGTAGCCTAATAACTGTATTACTGTACTGTCACCAAAAGAGTGCAGTCAAGCTCTTTCTTAACAGCGTGTCCTGTTTGCTGCCTCAGAGTAGAGTCATACACCAGAGTCATATACAATCCTGACACCTGTCACCAGCCACACACCAGTCGGCCGATTACAGACATGGTAAATGATCCTGGCTGCAACACCACAGATGTTATGACATAAAACACCAACGTCTTGTCTACCAACACCTAGTTTCTCTCACATGCATCCATCTGTCATCAACTATATCATAATGTGATACTGATTGGGATTAATGTGATTCTAGTGGGACCCCTAAGCTGTTTCTGAGGGCACACAAGGTTGGAGAGAACCCTGAGGAGTGGCCACTGCAGAGGCCTGCAGCTTCCATTCCTGTTGACTTATGCAGCACTTTCATTTAAAATGTTTTGCATTGTGTAAATCTAGTCTAATTAATTTTAACATCAATTATTATTTTATATACGGCACCAAATCACTAAGGGGTTTCTCGGGGCACTTTCCATTTCACTCTACAAACATTACTACATTAAATTGAAAATCTGATTAACAGGATGTTGTTCAAATTAAGATGCTACTACAGACTCCGCTATATTACACTACTACAACATATTATATTGGGGAGGTGGTGGCTAGAGAATCGGGCTGGGGACCAAGAGGCTTTGGACCCAGAGGTTGCCGGTTTGAATCCCAGCTCGGCTGAAAATTTGCGTGATACGCCACCATCCTGGACCGGACTGCTAACAAGCTTGGGTATGTGAGGTTGCCGGTTTGCACCTCGGATTGGCAGAAATTCGGGAGAGGTGCCACCATCTGTCTGCTGCCATCCACCACTTTGGGCCCTTGAGCAAGGCAAGGCCTATTGAAGGACTTTCTTCTTCTTCTTCTTCTTCTACACTTCACCACATTTATTACAATCAGCAAGAGGGTGATAGAGACCTATTCTATCCAGGTCCACATGGGGTCTGTGCTCATGGTCAATATTATTAATTAAATTGAATCTCTAGTTTTATTCCACAGTATGGACTGAGCTGAAAAAAAAAGTCATTTCCTCATTTGTGTACACTTGGGGGTCCGCTTCTGTCTGTACAAATTTGCCATTATAGATTTTAACTAAATATATATTTTCAATGTAGCTGCAGCCAATATTTCATCAGGTCATAAGCTGCCATAATTACAAGTCCTCAAAACGCCCACAGGTAACGCAGACCTATAGTATAAAGATTTTTCCTTTTTATTCCAGAACGTTGTCAAAAAAAAAAAGAAAAATATATGCGTCAACACGCTCTCCACGCTGCTGGGAAAGAGTGCTAGAAACCACATATTTACATGAAAATACAGGGTTTATTACCTCATTGTCCTAAACGATTGCCATAGCTCTGCTTTCCGACAGTATGGATCAACGTCCTGCTGGGGGCTTAGAAATAAATTTTCTTATTTTGCTGTTTTGCCCAGATCCTTGAGCCGGAATGGAAATTGCAGGTCGGTGACATTTCTTCCTTCAACCTGCTGCTCTGTCTCTAATTGACAACCTTGTAATGCTAAAAAGCGGAAAGAATGGCTGGCAGGAACATGAGCTAATTAGCTGCGCCCCACAGGAGGATCATGTTTATTATATTGGCATGAATGCAGGAAACAACAAATGAAATGGAACAATGAGGCTGGCCATTCTCACCCACCTTCCTGCCATTCACCAGAATTCTCCAGCAGCCGTCACAGCTGTCAGGCGTCACACAGTAATGGCTGTGCTTTCACAGGGTTGGCCAGGGGCATTTGACAAATTACATGCCTTCTTGCAACAGGCAGCCGGGAAAATATCAACATTTATACGGTCAACTTTTTATTTTTTCCACAGACAGTCATTATCTAGGTCATAGCGTGTACATTCTGCTCAAGTAGCATTTGCTACATTTCTGTTCTCCATTTCCTGACTGCTGTGACACAACAGCTGTCCTGGCACCACGAAGTTTGAGTTGTAGCTCGTTCCTGGCAAAACCATCTCACACAAAGGATTTTTTTTTTTAATTTAGTTTAGCTGTTTTTTTGAAATGATGAAAACAAACATAAATGAAATGAATTAGATTTCATGCAAATCTAAAGAAATCAGAAGTAGCCATTTGAAAAATCTTGTTAGATATAAAATATAAAAAAATATTTTTTTGTTTCTTTGACAGATTTTGTCAAATAACTAGAAACTAAACTAATTGCTGCCAGTAGATGATTAGTTGATGGGGTGAATCAGATTGACTGAGTATATTTGGGCCTCAAAGAGAAATAACCCATTTCATTTTGGACAACCTCAGGACTCTGAAGACAAAACCCTGCTGCACACCACGTCATGTAATGAGCTACTTTTATTGACTCAGAGAGGAACGGGATGTTTCCTTTCACAGCTGAACAGCAGCTTGCTGGCTTTTGTTGTGTTAGCTCTTCTGCCCACTGTGTAACTTAGTTTAATTTTGCCTTTCTCACAACACACACAGACTATAGAGCCAACGCCTAATTGGAAACAAAAAGGCATTCATTTTGGTCAGCCATGAACCAAAGTGTCAGCACATAAAGCTTTAGCAACAGTTTTTGGTCAAACCAATCAGATTTTGCCGCAACCTATTATACGCGGCAATATTGCCTAACATCCCTAAAACTCGGTGACATGAAATGGAATAGACAGTCTGGTATTGATGCTTATGGGCATTTAATTCGATGCGACCATTAAAGCGAGAGCTCACTCAACTATATTTGTAAAATGTGATTGGAAATAATGAAGGTGGAAAATGCATTTGTGTGTCTGTCCCCTCTGGCTCGGGCTGAACCTTTGATGTGGTTTATAGGGTGGATCAAAGAGAGGAAATCAATACCAATATTTCTGCAGCCTGAGCAGCAGAACATCTGTCTTATCACCTGAATGCTTGTTCACCCGCCTTTTTATTTTACTCTCCTGTCTGCTGGCCCAAATGCAGGTTTCTGTACATATCTTAGTATATGATGGCGTGTTTGTTTGATTGGCTAATAGCACTGTATGATGTTTATTCTCATCTGGTTTTCTTAGCTGTTTATCTCATGGCCTGTTTCCTTATTTGTTCATTTGTCGTTTGCTGTCTCTTTAAATTGCTTCCCCGCAGCTAGGTAACCATGTTTCCTCAAAAATGATCCTCATAACTCACTAATTTGCATTGGAAAATATGGTTTCTTAGATACATAATGTTGCCTGTTGCCTGGATTATGTTTTTATTAGCAGAGTAGGTAAACATCTATCATGGACAAACACGCTGTGTTTAATTTTCATTTTAACCTTGCGGGTATGAGCGTGTGTCTGCTATTCTGTTTGTTAATGACAGGGATGCTGTTTGGGTGCACGGTTAGCAGATGCTGTTTTGTTAGCGTATATGATGGTCTATAGTTTATAGTTATACTTAGGTCAGTCATTTTTAAAAATGGTAGATCATAACAGGCCAGGTGGACCAGAGCTTGTGTAGCTGAGTATATAAGTATTTAAGGTGGACTACTGCATTTGTACCAAATTTAAGGCTTGGAAAAAGTGGCTTGTTTGGTTAAACCCATGCATAGGCAGGGAGAAGATGCAAACTCCACACAGTAATACCAACTCAACCACCCCGCAGCACCACAACGTCTCCAGTGTGTGACACATGCCAGGGGCAGGATGAGTAACAAACACTGTCAGCAGCCTGTGTGGCCATGCAGGCTCTCTATCTGATACAGGACAATGATTTGATATGGGACAATGTAAATGTGTGGAAGAGCAAGAACATGCATTACTCAAGCAGCAGCCATTTACCATTTATATCACATAACAGTGGATCAGCTTTTCATTTGAAATGGTAAAAAGTGTCTTTCATTCTTACAATCTCACAGAAACATATGATCAGTGCTGCACTTCCTCACAGTTTTATGGATGCTTTTGCTGCTTTTGGCCCCATTTCCCAGCAGGTAACTGTTTTAGGTGAAAAAAGCTCACATGTGTCATCATAGTCAACTTGACCAGATTGTAGATGATGGATGGATGGACTTGATTGAATTAAGCACTTGCGTTATAAATCTAATTAGACTTTCTTCTGAGGTCTTCTGAAAAGAAATAATTAGTGCAACTTTTACATCAGGGTGTCCTTGTTTTTGGTATCATATGGCTGTCAATGCCATTTGACTGTATGTATTTTTTTTAGTTTTTGAATGAACAAAATAATGAATGCATGTTATATTTCTTTGAGATTTACCTCATTCATATTGCCATGTTATGGGGCTTGAGGTGGTAGTGTCCCCTTCAAGGTGATGCCCTGCTGGTCCATCTGCAGAATGTAGCATGGTTGGACGTCAGTGTTTAGCCACTTAGTATGATTATAGAGGAGGGCACAGAAAGCCCAGATGGGTTCAGTCAAAAGAAGCAGATGGAAGGCTGTAAAAGTTGCGCAATTGTTCTCCCTGACGTGGCCGTCTTTGCCTTCTCTGTCCCTCTGTCTCGAGGGCTTCAGGGTGCATGGAGCACTGAGGTTACAATGTGAATTCATTAGCTGCTGCAAATCAATGATTGGAGCAAAGTGTGTGTTTGACTGGAAAACGAACCCAAATGGATTCATAATATATTGTTAGAACAGTTTCAACTTGTTTTTATAGGCCACTTCACTTTACGCCGTGTTTGTACAGTAAAACCAGTGTTTTCTTTCACTTTGAGAGGAATGATGATGATGAGAGAAATGAGGTCCAAATGACAGACTGCAGTTTCTACACAGAGGTCTGGTGTTCATATTCCATCACTCTGGCATTCTGAATGTCAAAACGTAAAAGACGTCCCATTTGAAGAAATCCATGCAGCAGGCCACAGACACCAGGGGGGAGGAGAGGTGAGACATGGAGGGGAGGGGGGAGCCGACTGTCAGCTTCACTTCCCCCTCTGCTGCTTTGTCTCGTCTGACCACAGAGCAGCGGAGACAGACTGATGATGAGACATCATGCAAGCGGGAGACCATCTGTGTGTCTGTGTGTGTGTGTGTGTGTGTACATGTGTGTGTGTGTACATGCATGTGCAGCATTCTGCTGCCTTCCATTCTGGTCAATAATCACCAGTTTGTGTTCAGTGTTTCAGATTTGATGTTAAGATAATGATCCATAATGTGAAGATATGATGTGATTAAACCGCTGTTCCCCTTTAAAAATGCCCTGTACGATCAATTTCACACTGTGCTGCGATGTCAGAGTCATCTGGAAAAGCAAAGCACTGGTCAATCACAGACATATTGATGTGTCACAGAGTGTTAAGAACAGTCTCCTCCTCCGTCTCTCTGAAGCCAGAGTCTGAGCAACAGTTCACACAAGGCTGTGAAGCTAACCTCCTTATCTCCATTTTACACCACCAATTACACCACTCGCCTCTTACTAACATCTGTGATAACATTTGAATCATTTGTTTTAAATTTACTTGCAGCTAATACATCACCGACTGCGTTGTGAACTGTCCTTTTGAATACTCCAGTTTGACATTTTGGTCAGTGCCACTTTGGTCTTTGAAACCAGGAGAGGCTGTTATTTAGGAGAGAGGGTGGAGCTGTGGAAGAGCCTGACGTGGGTCTGGCTGCAAGCCACATACACCATCTGTGAAATTTAATGGCTCTTTTCCAATTTCACCGTTTAAAGATTTTTTTTCCATAGACTACTTCATTTAAAGGCAATAATCAACCCTTAGAGCTGATACAAGGTTTTCAAGGTTTTGCTCCCAGTCCAAGTCTTGTTGCTGCATGGATTCACAAAGAGATTGCTTTCTGCCAGTTTGACCTTTGAGTCGTCATCAGAAAGTGAGCAGAAAATTAAAGAACAAATACTTTTTTGCAGGGACATTTTTTCACATGGAAGAAAATACAGCTTGTTATGTCCGGATAAGGAAAGAACCCAATTGCAGACTTGCAAGGATCCAAAAGGTAAAAGTGTTTATTAACAAAGGGCGTAAGAAGTAACTTTAAACAAAACTCACAATCACTCCTGAGGAGGAAAACTAATCTACTTGAATTTATTTACAGCAAACATAACCTGGCGACTCAGGTCAGGAAAATCCACAATGAACATAGGTAGAAAAATCAGGGACGCCAGCAAGGTAACAACACAATAGAGGCAAGCAACATTAACTTGACACCGTGCTCCACTGAGGACAACTGCAGACATGGCCTGAATATTAATAACTAAACATGAATCTAACATTTAACATGTGATTAGACTATGTTGGGAAGGCCACATCATGTATTAAAAATAACCTCACGTGGGTAACCAGCTTTGTTGGTTATTAGCTAAATAATATAAATGATTATCTTTGATATTCTGTATTAATCAACCATCACAGCTCAAAACTATACTAGACAAAAATTAACTAACAGCTAACAGGCAAATACATATGTAAGAACAGCGGCTATATATCTGTGTGTGTGTGTGTGAGAGAGCGAGCAAGAGATAAAGATGGAGATGAAGCCACGTGTGTGAAGTCACTGAGAGCTAAAAGGCAGAGTGACGTGGTGACGTCAAAGACCGCAGCTGTCCGCAAGATGGCAGTGTCATGAACAAAGGTTTGAGCCCGTTGAGTGTCGTGTATGATGGAGGGTTCCCCGCTCCTCACATGTATCAACGTTGTATACGCACAAATACGTGGCGTACGCCACCTTTCACGCTTACGGTCAGATTTATCAAGAGTGAAAAGATGGTGAGAATGTGCGGACCGCCACGGCAGCCTCTTACCTGGGGTACGCACATTTCTAATAGGTTTTGAGATTTTGTCTGTTGGCGACACTTAGAGATGATGCAATGAATTGCAAAGACTGGGGATGCTGGAATCAGTCGAATCACAAAGGAAAGCAATTACTCCTCATTATTATTATTATTATTATTACAGTTTTGACACATGGGACTTACAAACATGGACATGTTTTTAATTATATGTGCATATAGAAAAGCATGAAGGTCGTACAGCCAAGACAGCTTGTCTGGAATTTAACCTTTTAGCGTTGTGAATATATTTGTCATGATTCTGGTTTGTAGGTTGGACCCCAAACAGAGACTGAGTCAGGCAGGTTGATTTGAGGCGATAGTTTATTGTCCAGAAAAGCTAAAACAAGCTACAGAGCAGGGAGGTATAGAGTTGGCTGGCCTGGAGGATCTTCAGTAAAGACACAAAAACACAGGTGGGTAAGAAAAGGCAGGAACAGAGAAAAAGAAACCGTGATGCAGCAATGAGGCAGAAGGTTCTTTCAAAAAACAAAAACTCAAATCCAAAAACCACGAGGAGAAAACAAGGTGGTAGAGGTGAACTACCCAACACATGGAATCATCTGGCAACCAGGCAGAGAAACGACCAGGCTCATATAGAGAAGGAGATGAGGTGATTCAAAACAGGTGTGCCTTGTCTGCTGCTAATTGAGAGACCAGCCACACCTCCTGCCACACACCTGCTCTCAATGATGAACAGAAAGGGGAGAGAGGGGAAAGAACACAAAACTCAACACAACCATAACAGTACTCCCCCCTCAAGGGACGCCTCCTGGTGGCCCACAAAACCTGTCCAGTCACTAGGGCACAAAAATTCTCAAAGAGATCATGGTTCAAAAAACAAAAGGAATAATAAGGACACACAGACCTTTTGGCTGCACTACCAAAGTGGGGCTCGATCGCAGTGGTGACCCATCAGAGTTATGGACTGGGAGACAAAAAGCATACTGGACCCCTCTGGAGGACGTTCAGGAAGCTGACGGCAAAGCCAGAACCACCCAGGCTTGGATCCAGGCCCCAGATCTGATGCCCGGCAGAGATGAGGGACCGATGTGGGCCGGGCCACCACTGGAGAATCTGGAACCAAGATCCACCAGACCACAAATTGGACAGGGAGGTGGTGTCCGACTCACAGCCGACACAGGAGCCATGGGGTTGCCAGCGACGTCCACAAGCACAGGAATGGACGAGACGTCCGCCAGGACAGTGGACACAGGAACAGATAATGTGTCGTCTCAAATCCAAAAACCACAAGGAGTAAACAAGAGGTGGTAGAGGTGAACTACCCAACACATGGAATCATCTGGCAACCAGGCAAAGAAACGACCAGGCTCATATAGAGCAGAAGCTGAACTTATTATAAACAGGTGTGCCTCGTCTGCTGCTAATTGAGAGACCAGTCACACCTCCTGCCACACACCTGGTCTCAATGACAAACAGAAAGGGGAGAGATGGGGAAGAACACAAAAACTCAACACAACCATAACAATATTGTTTTTGTGGTCAGTTCATACAATGAATGGCTGCTGGACCCCCTCCAGCCAGTGACACCACTCCTCCAACACCACTTTGACTCCCAGCAGATCGCAGTTACCCACATCATAGTTACGTTCAGCTTTGGTCAGCTTTCTGGAAAGATATGCACAGGGGTGCATCTTACCATCATCGACTGATCTCTGGGAAAGGACCACCCCTATTCCTTTGTTGGAGGCGTCCACCTCCACCACAAATTGCCTTTCTGGGTCCAGCACTTTCAGGACAGGGGTGGAGGTGAACAGCCTCTTCGTTTGGAAACCCCCCTCAGCCTGGCCAGTCCACTGGAAAGGAGACTGAAAATAGGTTAGTGTATGCAGAAGTGCTTCCACAGCACTGAAGCTGCAGATGAAGCAACGGTAGAAGTTAGCAAAACCGAGGAATTGCTGAACCTTCGGAAACTGGCCACTCTGCAACTGCTTTTACTTTGGCAAAGTCCATCTGTATCATCCCTGGGGCTATGATGAAGTCCAGGAACGATACTGACTCGGCGTGAAACTCACATTTCTCACATTCTGCTTTCACATAAAGATTGTGTTTGAAGAGTTGAGACAATACCTGCCATACATCAGTCACGATCGTCAAGTGTCTTGGGAAAAAATCAGGATGTCGTCCAGATAACAGATATATCCAGGTATTCCCTGAGAACATCATTGACCAAAATCTGAAACACTGCTGGAGGATTGGTTAACCCAAAGGGCATGACTAGATAATCATAATGACCAGATGGAGTGTTAAAGCCAGTTTTCCTTTTGTCTCCTCGGATTCTGACTAAATGATAATCATTCCGGAGGTCAAGCTTGGTGAATATTTTTGATTTGTAATTGTTCAAAGGCAGATGACAAAAGAGGAAGGGGGGTATCGTCCAATTTATATGGGGATTATGTTCCTTTAACCATGGGAATCACAGAACAAGGGAGTGATGAGCTGAATCAACAGATGAAATTGAATGGCCTTACTGTGAGTCCCTATAGACATGATGACAGATTCAGTTACGTGAGTTACTTTAAAAAAGAGGTTTGACACCCAAGGCGCTGGCCTCCAGAGGCTTAGGCAGTAGTTCATAGTTTAAACCAAAGTCCCTGGCTAACTCCCATGACATTAGATTTTCATCAGCCCCTGAGTCCACAAGAACCCCCTTAGTCCATGATCTATTTCTAATGGTGATATATACCTTAGTAGGTGTCCGAGGAGGGAAAATCTTGGATCCGGAGAAGCTGAATGAAGTCGAGACTGCTCGGCTGCCGAGTCAACCCAGTAGTGCAGAGGACCCTTGCGGTGGTGGGTTGAAGCTGCAGCTGACCTCTTCGGTCAGTGTCTGAAAGAACCTCCAAAAAAGCGTCGATCAGAGCATGGGTGTTCCACCCACTGTCATCAGCCAGAGTTCTGTATTCTATAGCATAGTCCGAAACCTCATGCGTACTTATAAACATAACAAAAGCTAAACTATAAAAATAATACATGTCAAAAAAGCTAATAATAATCAAAACAAGTTTAATTAAGATAAGATATTTCTTTATTAGTCCCACAGTGGGGAAATTTCAAATTTTTGTTACTTATAATTTTAGTTACGTCTAGTGATGTGTGTGTGCTGGGAGGGGGGTGGTCAGTGTCTTTCTCAGCCAAGGGGTCCCAGTAAAAGGTTGAGGACCCCTGCACTGGATGGATGGATGGATGGATGGATGGATGGATGGATGGATGGATGGATGGATGGGTGGATGGATGGATGGATGGATGGATGGATTTCTTAAGGGACCATTGAATGCCAATACAGCTGATATTCCAACTACGCTAAAGTGTTATGGGGAAGCATTACAGACAAAAATACCTTCTCTCAGGCAAAGAGTAAAACATAAAATAAGACATTGAGAAACTAACAAACATTCCCTTGACAACAAAGAGCAGACTCCTTAATAAAGAGATACTTCCTTGTCATTGCCATGTGGATGATAAGTTGCATCTCATTTTTAGCATTGACAGTCTAATTTACAACTGCTTCTCTTTGAGATGATTCTCTCCTCTGTGCAATTGTCAACACACTGCTCTGTGAATGATTGCCTGGTAGAAACACCCCTTAAAGAAGCTGCACCGAGTGATTCAATGTGCAGCTGATATGAGGTAGAAATGTACTGCCTCACAATCTGATGATGGATGCCTGCTCGATTATTGATTATCCAGATCACTATTCGGGCATCTGCTGGGGCTGGAAACTTCACAGAGTCAATGAAATACATTCTATGTTGTCAAGTAGTAACCCACCATTTTGGTAGGACAAAGAAATAATCAGTGTAAGTTGAAAAGGTTCTCACATGAATCTACCAATGATACTGTACACAGTGGACAAGGGACATTTACTACATACCAGGGAATAAAACATAACGTGCTGGTGCTGTATATATACACAGGGATTGATTAAACTCTCAGTACTTTTCAGAGGGGAATTTAGCCAAAGGAACAAAGTGTGCCGTCTTGGAAAAGCAGTTTATAATGGTGAGTATAACAGTGTTACCTTTAGAATGGGGTGTTGGGATCTCAAACCATGTGTTCAGAGAGAAAAATAGCAAGAATTCCTTCTTCAAAGTCAGACCTAGAGGAGGTTAAAGGTAATAAAACTGCACCAGAACCCCCTGTACAATCAGGGGTGAACTCTGAGTTTGAATGAAAACTCTGAATAACTATTGGCTGAGCCTCAGTGCCCCCCCACAAGGGGTCCTGTCCATGTCCCACCTGATAAAAGAGCCACACAAGGCTTTCTCAAGACTTGGCCCCCAAAAGCAAACGGCAAAACATTTACCCATCTTCATCTCCCTAAGCCCAGGCCACAGTCTCAAACTTGCTGGACATGTGCACAGACTGTTTGTTTTGTTTTGGATCCGACTCCGATCGCAGCGCAGTCAAATGGTTGCACACATCATGAGGACCAGTGAGCCAAATGAAGGACCAAACAAGGTACCGGTTCCTCATCTGTGGTTGTTCCTGCTGCCCCGAGGAAACCATCACAGCGCCGCTGCAAGAAGAGTGAGCTACATTACCAGCAGAGTGAGATGACGGACCGCCAGACACCCAGCCACAGACGCTGTGGACACTCAGAGCGGATCTTCTACACCACCTTCCAAACTCTGATGGAGCGGAGCAATGTGAAGTAAGAGACAGATACTAGAATAGTGTTGTGTGTATTTTAATGTGTGGTGTTTTACAGCTGTATAGTATTGTTGTAGTTGCTCACCATTATCAGTTTAATAAGCTCAGGTCACCAGTATAGGACAAATACCAGATCAGATAGACAGACAGGTTTGCTGACTCTGTTATCTTCTTGGGCTATTCTTCCTTTCTTTCCATTCCTATCTCTCTTCTCGCTTACTCACACACCTCATCTGCAGAGACAAAGTCCTCCAGATCTTCCACAAAGAAGGCCACCAAAACTGCTGCTTCAGCAGACTGATTGTCCAAAACAACCCTGGATGGAAGGTCAACCTGGAAGCATGATTCCACAGCAGCACCCGTGGACAAAGCGGGATCAGGACGAAGAGAAGGTTCTAAGGATCAGGATCATCAGGAATTTGAGCTTCCTCCAGACCTTGTCTCACCTCACTCTCAAATTGAAGTTTGGGGTCTGGCGTTGGAGAGCATGGGTGAAGAGGTGAACCGGTGCTTCAGGGTATTGAAGGCCTCTTCTGCTTGTGTTCCACAGAAACTTAGAACCAGGAGAAGTGAGAACCTGTAAAGAGGCTGCTATGGAGTTGTACTTCCTAATAAAACATATGTAAAAGTTAGCAAATACCAAAAATTGCTTGCTTGCGGTCAGGGAGTAGAGGCGACCTCAGAGAAGTAGCACAAGTAGCCTTGCTGAAAACAAGTAGCCTTGCTGAAAACCTCCTTCAAATCCATGTAAGCAGAGGGAACGCCAGACAGATCAAGGAACTCTGAGGAGGGATCAACAGGCTTGCAGAGATCAGCAGATAGGAGACAAGATGAATGACATTGCTTACTCCAGCTCAGGATATTGCCTGTAGACCAGTCTAAAAGTGGGTTGTCCTTGGTTAGCAAAGGAAAACCAAGAATGAGTGGAAGTTCAGGAGAGTCAATAATGTAGAAGGAAAGAAGTCTCTGAATGGTTACTTCACATGAGAGTAGAATGAGAGCTGGAGTCAGGAGAGACACATGGCAGAGTTGGCGACCATCTAAGATGTGGGCCACCCAGCAGACCTGGAATGACGTTTAGTTTGAGACCAGAAAGTGGACTGCCCCAGTGGGCTGGGGTTCTCCTCTCAGCAGAACTTCTCTCCTTCCTTCTTTCAAAAAGGAGATTATCAATCTTGATAGCTAATGCAAACAGAGCATCAAAGTCTGGAGGTAAATCAAGTGGAGCAAGATGATATTTAATATCGTCAGAAAGCTATGTGGGAATATATCAAACAGCAGCCAAAATGAATGGTATGTTCGGCCACACGGCTGTTCCTCTGTTTAAGAGCCAACAAACCCCGGGCTGCCTCACAACCAGGGGTACAATGTCCAAAACCTCTTCTTATAGCATCTGAAAAAGCCTTCTCAGACTGGCATACTGGTGACTGTCTGTCCCACTCAGCTGTAGCCCACTCTCGTTCCCTTCCAACTTGGTGATCATAAAGGCAACACGGGAATGTTCAGTGAGAAACAATGACTGGTTCATATTATAAGAAAAACACTGAAGTGTGAGCATTTGTTAATTTTCAATCTGTAGAATGTTGTTGTCATGGTTTTCTCAGAATTAGAAAATATAAAAAACAGGTGCAGAAACACATACAAATAGCTTGTTGTATTGTAGTAGCAAAATTGTATTGAAATATGATGATATATAATGGCACCGTGAGAACACAGTCTTAAGCTTTTCTGATCTCAGAAATACAACACAGGGCAACTTGGAACTTTACTGAGTTACAGAGGCTCATAGCTGCTGTAACTGTGATTGTTTATTTGTAGGCTGGTGTATAATTTTCTTTCTGCTCACAGATATAATTAGGTTTAAGTGGCTTTAAAGTTTTAACTATAATTTTCCCACATATGTTTTTTTCACGTTCATGCAATCACTGATCTTTGTTGTTAAACTTTCAACAAGTTAAACTAAAGACTGTTGAACGGATATTTACCTGCATACTAATCTTGCTCCAGCAGGGTGAATGCATGATTGCAGTTTAGAAAGTATTAGACACAGAAGCGTGCAGTTACTCAGTAATCACTGCAGCATTAAATCTGCTCTATTTTGGAATGTAGCCTGTTGACATCAAAAATTAGCATGTCAATTAGCTCTGAGTGCTTTTGGCTGAAGCAGATATGCGGGCTGACATTTTTTTCAGTTCAGTGAGAACAATTCATACTGGCCATTTCTGCACTGGCCATTTCTGCACTCACTGCAGCCAAATCTTTACAAATTCACAAATATTATTCACTGAATGACCACATGTGCAGGTGCAGCTGACCCAAACTGTACTAAACTAAATTAAGCTTCTAAGGCACAAAAAATTGAATTGAATTTGAAATTTACACAGCCGCTGAAATGTTAATATTTATTTTGGTATATTTTACTTTATTTGGATTTAAATGACATATAAATCTATATCAAAGTCTCCTACAGTTTTTGCTGTCTGTATGTATGTTATTGTTGTTTTGACTTTAAGTAGCAGTCAATAAACGAGTAGTAAAAAAGCAGAAATTACAAAAATCTAAATATAGAAAGAAAACAATCTATAGATAAAGTTAGGTAATTGCATGTCATAGTGGTTTAACCATTGGAATAATAACAACACATTAATAGTAGTATAATAATAATACTAATAGTATAATAACAGTTATTATACTGTTGCCTCACTGCCAATAGAGACAAAGCTCCACAAACCTAACAAACCTATTTCAATCTATTTACAACCAAACTGATGCACCATGCATTCAGCTGCCTTTATGTCCTTGCATCTGCTACTGTGTAACTTGGGAACACTCATCTTAATACTATACTATACTATACTATACTATACTATACTATACTATACTATACTATACTATACTATAAATCAATGTCACTTTATGAGATGAGATGCCACGTAACCGTGCTTTGAGTACAGTATATTGGCAGTTACTGGCAGCATCAAGTAGCCTAAAAGATAGAAGCACATGGAAAAAAAAATGGTTTCTGATGATTCTATGTCTCTGCATCTCTGAACTACAAAAATATCTAATGTACTGTACGCATTATGAAGGGATGTAGGACATATTTATGGCTGCCTTAAAATTGGGAATGAGGCCACAAATAATCTTATTTTATATTGATTGTTGTGATTGTGTTTTATGTGTATCAGGCTGTGTGTCTGTACACTGTGTGCTGTTGATTTTTCTTTTTTTCATTTTGTATTGCTGCATGGTTACTGTGTGACTACTCTGATGTTAAGTGTGTACTGAATACTGGGTGTATTCAGTGTCCGTTCATCTGATTAACACACATTTGGATAAAATGTATGTAATATATGTATATAATAATAATAATAATAATAATAATAATAATAATAATAATAATAATAATAATAATAATAATAATAATAATAATAATAAAAACAGTAAAGGGGGGTGGGGGGAGCAGCAATGACATGTGCAGCCTGCTTCTTGTCATGGAAATGTTTGCTGCCTGTAGGGGAAGTCTGGGGGTTGGCATTAACCTTCTCTGTTTTTAGCAGGGATTGGCTTTCCTCTGATATGAGCTCATAATCGCCATAGAAATAAGACCCGCTGCCAGGACTGATGATTCAACTGAGAACCACTTTCACAAGAG
This sequence comes from Trinectes maculatus, assembly GCA_016785345.1. Classification (NCBI taxonomy): domain Eukaryota; kingdom Metazoa; phylum Chordata; class Actinopteri; order Pleuronectiformes; family Achiridae; genus Trinectes; species Trinectes maculatus. The sequence goes on along the minus strand of JAFBJQ010004077.1, from coordinate 425 downwards.
CCACTTTCAACAGCAGCTGGCTGTTGCGCATTATCTTATAATCCCAATTTGTCTATAAGTCCACAAAAATAAATCGATCAATTAATAAATAATACTCAAGAGAAAGATCTTGGGTTCTCATCGTTGTCAAGCTTAATGCTAGAAGGCTGTACAGTAGTAGTGGCATGTGCTGTAACTGAAGAGCTTTAAAATTGGGACAATAAAATTGAATTGAACGAACTTTGCCGCTACAATACACGCCAAGACAAAGAAAACCATCCATCCATCCATCCATCCATCCATCCATCCATCCATCCATCCACTCATTGTTTTGGTTTTCTCTCACTACTACACACTAAAATATTGTCCAACTAGTTTTGAAGCATTTGGCTAACGCTGAGCACAGAGTGATCCAGTTTATTCTGTATCCACCCTGTTGTTTCTCT
>JAFBJQ010004068.1:35119-51887 GCA_016785345.1 Trinectes maculatus | reverse complement strand
CAAACTAAATGTCATGACAGCCCTCCATCACGTTAATAGTCGGTAGGTATGAGGTGTGTGTGTGTGTGTGTGTGTGTGTGTGTGTGTGTGTGTGTGAACACACTTTAGGAGATGTTTCTGAGCTGTGTGTAAAATCGCACCATTTAGGAAAAGGTCAGCATTTTTTCGGTGTGTGTCAGGTGTTTTTCTCTGTTTGTTGGTTTTTAAGTGTATGCAGGTGAAATGCATGGGTTTATAAGAATAATTAAAGAGAGTTTACATATATATATATATATATATATATTTATATATTTATATATATGTTGATTTAGATAAACTGCAGTGTGTTATTTCTGGTCTGTGTGGCTGCAGGATAAAGCCAGCAGGAGATGAATGCTTCCTGCAGTCAGGGGAGTATCAGCCTGTATCGACGCTTGTCTTCGTGCGTGGATCAGCGTGAGGCTTAATATCATTTTGCATTTTTGTCTCCGTTGGCGTTTGTTTATCTGCGCCTCGCCTCGGTCCGTTCGAGCTGTGTTTTCTGGCCTTTATCGACCTGCTGTAATTAGGGGCCCGGAGCTGCGGAGCACGGAGGCGACCAGGCGCCGCCATGTTCCAACGAGCCTCTAATTGAAACGTTGAGAGTCGCCAGGTTCAGCGCTGGGCCCCCTCAGGTCCCGCTGTCGCCTCGGCGCCACCTCCACCTCGGTGACAAACATTCAGAGGAGCGAGTGCTAGTCAGGAGCGATAAGCAGGTAATTGCCTGGAGGCCTGGATGCGAATTAGGAGATGCTAGTGCTCCGGCTTCATTGGACATGCTGCCAGGGGTTGTTTGTGCCAGTGTCATGGAGGTGTGACAGCTCCAACTGATACACACTGCCGCACCGCGCTTTGAATGCCATAACCGTCGTCTTATTTAACCTCCGTTTTCCGACTCGGCTATAGGTTGCTCATACCGGATAGACGCAGTCAACGCGCTGCCTGGTGGGACGGCTCAGAGAGACACTCAGCAGCCTGCAGGCGGCTAAAGGCTTTTCCCAAATCTTGGTATCTGGCTGCTGAGCCTGGCTCCGGCCTCCAGGAGTGAACTTGGCCCTGCGTTTCTAACCGGCGTTCCCACTGTTTATCTCCTCAGACCTTCAGTGTTATTGTGATGGCTGCTCACCAGGGAGTGCTGCTGGTGGTGGTGGTGGTGGTGGTGCTCCAAACTGACCAAACGCCAGGATGTTAATATGACAGCTCATCACATTATGGTGATGGGAGCGTGGAAGGAGGCAGCCCGCTGTAATATCAGCTTTCTCTCCTTGAGAAGCAGGCGTCCCTGTCGTCTTTCTGGCAGTCGTGTTGTCGGCGCCGTCCTGGCGAGCGGCCCACTCCTGCTTCCTCCAGCTCTAACAAGCAGTCTGGGTGGATGGGAATCCGTCCACAGGCCACAGCTTCAGCCCCCCCAACCCCCACCCCCCGCTGATTTTCCCTGCTCAAAATATTGGCAACCATGACATGTCTCCTCCTCCTGGTGTTTAGTGGCCATGGTCTGAAATAGTGACTTTTATCATGACATTTGCCGGGCGTACTCCAAATGCCCAGCGGCAGCCTGGTTTCTATGGCGATGGCGTAGCTCAGAGCGCCGCTCTAAGCAATGACGACTCACACAGATTAAAACAGACAGAGTGAAAGTGGGGTGCGGGGTGGGGGTGGGGTAATATTGGTAATTAAGTTTGTCGCCATTTTGTTTATGTTTTTTCTTTCCTCTGTTAACTGGCGACTGATATTGAATCAAGTGCTCAGCAAATGTGCGTTTCATTCGGGCAAATGAGCCTGCGGCCCTAATTGAACAGTTCCGGCAAATGAGAGTCGGACTTTGTTCAAACATCAATCACCGCAGGAGGCTTGGCCGGGGCGTTTGATTTGGATATTGTTCTGCTGATATGAAAACGCGGCACACTGGCACTTTGATGGAATTGGCTTTTCACGCGTGTTGCTAATTGCTGCAGTCACACACACATTCTAAGTGTTTTTCATGAAATATTTCATCCAGTCCCTGAAAATCCCTGCATTTCAGAGCCAGATGAAACGTACGCAAACATAAATTAAAGGATGCATACATTAGTCTGTGCTGCCAAACCAGGAGCAACCGGCACAACGTTTTTTTTTTTTTTTGCTAGTAAAGGAATTAAATTTGATGCTAAACGTAATTCAGAGTTACACTACAGTGCCATAACTCACATATATTGTCGTTATTTTCTTGGCATACTGTATCAGTCATTTGCATTATGCAACCAAGCAGAAATGCTAAAGGAGTCTAAGTGGTCGTTCCAAGGCAGGATCAAATCTGTCAAGTTCACACCGGGCCTGGGTTTTAACTGTAGTGTGTATTATTTCCTTTCAGTTTTCCTCAGGGTGCTGTCACTGGCCACTAAATTATACCCTCTCCACCTGCTCACATCAGTGAACTACCGGTTATCCTCCACGCACACGCTCGCTTCATCTTCCCAGAGAGGAGGTTAAAGTCAAACTGTACTCCTGGGTAATCTGTGGTCTGAGTGAAGCCCGCAAAACTGATTTAATCACATGTATATTATTGCTCGTCACTGACCCCTCAGTTGCTGCAGGCGATTCGAGATCAAAAATGATTAAGTGAGTTTTACAGTCAGTATCGACAACCCGTGACCTTTGGGCAACACCTTTTACATTTTATCAACTTATAGGATTATTATATTTTTTTCTGAAACTTTGTTTACATTTCATTTCGCCATAAATTACCAGTTAGTTCTAAAACATACAGTTATTAATTTTATACAAAATATTTTTAACGCAAAACAAACACAGAACTGACACAACAGTGACCTGTTGATTAATGACCTGTTGATCCATACTGCGGGTCTGCTTATGATTAATGATGACTCAGCAGTTAGGGTGCTCTTTAAGATCAGTTCAATTCACGCTCAGCTCCATGACGCACGTTTATAAATGAGTTCAGGTCAACTTACACTAAATTAATTTGTATTGATAACTTCAGGTCAAACAGATTAATATGCTGGAGCTCAATTGGATTATCGTTCTAATGCATCTTTGGTGGAAACCAGCATCCACATCTAGAAGAAAAAGATGCACTGCACACATCAGGTTACCATCTACCATAAACATGACTAATCAAATGACAAATCTTTATTTTGTTATTTTTGGTGAGGGTAACATTGGTTGACGTGGCGGCGGGTGACTTGTACATGAATGGATGGATGAAACATGGTAATGTGTTTGTATGTTGGGGTTGGATTTTTGGGGGGGAGGGGACTCGCTCTTACGAGAGAAAACATTTGGCTCTAATAAGCAAACAGCATCTAAGAGCTTCTCTGATGTGTTTTTGCCAATAGGAGACAAAGAACATGTTGAAAATCAATTTCATCACACTGAGAACGTTTATGCCGATGTCTGCTTCACAGCAGCAGAATGCATTAGAGAGCATTAGTGCATTAAGAGCATTGAACGGGAGCTTTCCCCTTGTGTTCAAAGTCACTCAATGCACCAATCGGCCATGCCAGTGATTTTCAATGGAGCTTTATAATGTTTATTTTTATTTTATATTTGCCGTGGAGCCGTAGTAGATGTTTACTTGGGTATATACCTTTTAGGTGTGGCCAGATAAAGACATTTAGTGCATGAAGAGGCCTCTGTGGAGAAAAAAATTCTATCGTGCCATTGTGGTGCCAGTGGTAATGTGAAGCTGGAGATGTTTCTGTGACTCAAACGGCAGCACCACTTCAAAGTTATCTGTGACAACCAGGTCCTCAATTTGATTTGAACGTGATATTCAAATACCAGCGTTTTCATCTGGCTTTTGATGGCGCCGCGCTCGCGTCTTCTGTCTTCATGTTTACATGCACAGAGATGAACGGACTGATAAACCGGGCGCCACACCTACACTCATGACAGATCGGGAAAATGAAAACGACACCGTGCCTTTTGAAGGCCTTTATCTCTGATTCCCGTAAAACTGAATAGTAAAATAAAGTTCTATTCCATTTCACATCTAGTCCTGTGTTTTGGAACAGTGCTTAGTCTCACTCTATGTCACCTGACTGACTCGTTTGCTCGCGTTCACCTTACGGTTAAATACAATGTGTCGTAATACTCAGATTTATTCTTAAAGTTGTTTAAAAAAACACTTTTTTAACGACCGACTGCATGACGTGCATCGTGCATTGTTTCTGAAATTCCAGATGGACCCTGGAGGCAGCACCCGATAGCAGAAATAATAATGATAATATTTAAGGATATGTTAATAATTGACTCCCCGGTGGCTCGCAGCTGCCTCAGCCCGAGCTGCAGAGCCGCTGAGAAGCTCAACCGCAGCCGGAGAAAGTTTCCCCCCGTAAACCTAATGAACTCTCAGCTGACTCGGTGCTGATCACACTTGGGATGAACCTGCCGGAACCGGTGCTGCATTTTAATGAGGGCTCCACTTATTTCAGCAGCGGTGGAGAAAACGATGGAAGCACAAATAAACCTCTTTTCTATTCGGGGGTGTTGAGAGGCAGAGTGGAGACTCCAGAGCTGTTTGCTGTAGGAGATATCGTGTTGGTTTTACTGTAGTTTCCAAAGTGCATTTCATGAACATTTGATAACAACATCAGCTATTTCTAATGGGCTTACGGCTCGGGTAGATATTCTTTTCTTTTCTGCAGCAGTTTGTGTCCAAATCGCAGCGAACAATTTCTCCTTCCTCCTCTGCAGTGAAGTAATGGAATAAAAGCTATGTGTAATAATGTTACCAAGCTTCCCAGCAGTATTAGAGCTCACATTAACACAAGGTGGCCCCATGGTCTGATGTGATATTAACACCCAGAGTGCAGAGAGTCGCACTCTCTCTGTCCAACTCACATATCAGAACAGGGTCACTGCTCTGCTGCCGGGGGATTCTTATGGGACGATAATAGTGTCTGAGATACCCAGCAGGTGCCTGAGTAAACCCTCTAATAGAGCAATTATTCTCAAACAAAAGGTCACCTCAGGCGTGACAACAGCCCCGGAAATCAATAAAGCCCCCAATTACGACCCAGGCACCGGGCCTATATTCGGTCTCCGGCCACCAGCCGTCCAGGAGATGATCGGATTTGATGGCAGGATCATTCCACGAGAACGTCTTTGAGATTAAGTTACCAAATTTGACTCGGAGAGTCTTTGCTTTGTGCGCTTTAAAAATGCATAAATGAAGAGAGTAGTCACCGGGGAGCGTCCTTCCTTGTCCTACGCTCATGAAAGAGCACAATAACTCGCCTTCAGTGGGGACGTTGAAACATTTGGGGTAGTTGAAAGATCCTCAAGTTCAAACACCGAATCATTTTCAGCAGAGGTATGATGGAATCACTGATGGCGCCCAGAAGCACATTGAAAACATTGTGAACCAAAAAACTCAACATGCAGCAATGTGCTGAAAAATGAAGCCTCATAGTCTATTCTTGGAAATTTGAGCCCTCAGGGACATGATGGAACATGATGATGCTTCAGTCTCCCACTTCATAACATTTATGTTTTCTGAGCAGAGCCAGCCTTCTATTGTCTATTGCTGTGTTTGATGTTTTTTTTACTACATGGACCCTCGAGTGGACGAGATGCGTCCACTCATGCTGCCTGGACACGTGTGTGATTCAGAGCAGCTAGATATGACGTGCAGCCCCCACGTCCTCCCACCCTAACGCTGATCACAGAGGCAACATTGACTTGGTTGTACCAAGCTATTAGAGTTTGGTACAAGCCTTTTCGTTCAAGGTCATCAGTACTAATTCAGTTTGACTAAATCAGAAGTGATGCACTTCTGTAACTGTAAATCTGCATCCTCACTTGTTTCTTGCCTCGGCTCTGGTTTCCCTTGGACCTCATCATTTTCATGATTTGTTCTCGGCACCAGTAACGTTTACAGTTGCTACCTATACACAGCGATATATACAGCAGGCAGTGATTTAATTATTTAATTTAATGACTCACCCACCGCAGAAGCAAAGTTTTTCTATCAGGCAACAAACTGTGTGCTGAAACTCCTAACTACTTCAGGACAAATTTGTTCAATTTTACAAATTCATAGTTTTCCTTGAATTGATTCACCAAAGTGACGACATTAGCGGAAAGCCGATAAAATGTAATTAACTTTGGTCGTGCCAACCCGCCTCATATTTTAAGTATATCTTCAGAGCGCTGTGGAATCTGGCGTAATTTGATGACAAATCAACAAAAGCGCCATCAATAGCTCTACCCTCTCCAAACGGACATGCGCTATTGACTCCCGCGTAAGGCGAACTCGGCGTGAACAAAAACCTTGTCAGACATTTTCTGCCCTGTGCACATTTCACGCATGAGCGCCGTCCAGGCGGCTTCAACCGGGATTGAACGCCATGCGCCAAAACTCATCACGCGCAGCGTTTTTCCTTTATGCGCTTCTGTCCCGGACAGTTCGCGCAAGCAAGATGGCTGCCATGTCGATGCGTTGATTCGAGTCAGAATTAAAGAATTCGGCCATGTGGTCAAGGTGTCGTCCACCAGTGGAAGCCATATTTGGGGAAAATGGACTTGCTTCGTCATCATCCCTTGCTCAAGTTCAGTATTTAACAGGCCTGTAACGGTGTGAGCCGACCACTGGTTTCATCTCTACACTCGGAATATTTGACGGCCCGTCAGAGGCCAGCGCACATTTCTCTTCTCATTGACACCCCCGCAGGAGACACCATGGACATTTCTCTCCACTGTAACACTGACAGGGGAGCAAACCGCTCGCTGCCTGTCGGAGAGGAGATCACTTTCTCTGGGCTATTTTCAGGCAGACGTCGAGGGGCGGGCGGAGGCAACTGGGGAAAAGAGAAGGAAAGAAAAGAAAGGAAGGGAAGGTTTGCTTCTTTGTCTCATTGAAAAATCAATCAGGCTTTGGTTTTGTGTCTGCGTTCCTCTCGATATTAAATTATAAAAAGCTGCATGCTGCATCACAAACCAGTGTGGTGCTGTGGGGGTTTAACAGTATCCTTTTATTTTCTTGCATGCGGCTTCAGCCTTGATATACGTGTCGCCTCGTGACTAATTGCGCCAATTATGCACCTCTTCAAATACATTTACCATGAAGTGGGGGGAAGGGGGGGGGCGCAACATGCATGTGCATGAGTGAATGTGGTGCTTGTGCAACCCTGTCAGGTCCACGGCGTCGCTGACATCACTCGAGCCTGCGCATCAGGCCTCATTAGCTGTGGCCCACTAAGCGTGTCCGTGAGAGCCGACTTCCCCGGCTCCTCCGTCTCCCGTCGCAGGGACCGTTTTGGCGAGCGCGAGGATTTGTTCGGGATCACCGAGCGGTTCATTGGCCTGGCTCATCGGTGGTTGTTGTGTGAGAATTATCCTTATTCCAGTTGCATTCTCCTTGCCAGTAATTGTCTGCTCGGCAACTGAAGTGCCAGGCTCAAATTGAAATGTCAAGCTCTGTATGTGGAAAGACAGTGTGAAGTGACTGGGCTGGATTGATGGGCGTGGCTGCACCATTGAAACCGTATGATTTTAACGATGCCTTGTAATTATCATCAGTCGCATGATGGAACAGTGGATGGTGACTTTGCAGCAAACAACACTAATGGTCTTTTGACCATCTGTACCACAGATTGTATTCATTTTACATCTATTTATGTCTATTTTATAACCTTTTGTTTACTTTTGTCAGCAGATTCCAGTTGTTTGTTTGAAGATGAAGGGTTTGTGCATGTAGCAGTTACAGTTTGATTTCTAAATGAATCTCACTGAGAGAAACAAAAATGACAATATTATTTTATTTTCAATTTTTCACAGTCATCTTTTAGGCTCATCCATGGCTTTGTATTTGGGAAATGGAACAAGCAGACTGTAGAGATTAGCAGAGGATTTGGGTTTTGCTGTAAATGGTGTTTTGAAAAGTTTCTGTGGACAATTATTTTCCTTTTTCCTTAGCGGGAACATATTACTGGGCTCCTGCCTAATTGCACTGAACCAGTTGGACTAAAGACTCTGTTCTTTGTGAAGAAGCAAACTACAGACGCTGTGGAGGGACCTTCAAAGCTGTGGGGGGTTTGTGTTTCATACTTAAAGCAAAGATATCCATTAAAAGTCAGCCTTTTCATCAGAAGCGCAGTCTTCCAGATAGATCAGGAAAAAAAGCTTTCAAAAATTGCATGCGGTCGGAAAATGATTTTGTAAAAACGGTTTGTCGATTTAAAGTTGTACCGCGCAACTTTGTCAACGTCAAGTTGAATGGCCCAAAACCTTGGCTGAGCGGTGCACCTTCACAACAGTGACCTTATCTTTAGCAAACAGATGTAGAATAGGATGAGACAAAGACAAATCTAGTCATTATGCATTTATCATTATTTACCATATGGACATTTCACCATCGCCCTAAATGTTGTTTTCCAATAAACAAGGGATTTTGCTTAAACAACAAATTAAATCCAGCTTTACTGTTCCTGTATCTGTTTGCTGTTCACTCGCCCACAGCCGTATCTGATACAAACCAGACACTCAAACCTCGGGAAACACAGTTTGGCTTTATCACAGCAAACGCAACAAACGTGTCACAACAGTTTGCCAAAAGTGTGTCCACAAAACAAAGGTAGGATTTGAGTTTCGTTTCATTTTTCTGATTTCGGAATCTTCTCTAACGTGGGTGGAGTTAGATTTCTCTCTGTGCAGCTCTACGAGGTTGAAAGGTGCATCAAACCCTCTCGTTAGACTCCCCAATGACATTTTAATAGGTCAGACTGCAGATATCTTCACACAAAGGGCGTAATGATACACGACATCCGTGCAGAGCAGAGCAGAGCAGCCCACCGTGGGCGCAGACCACCTGTCGCACATATTTATCCACTGAGAACCACCAACCCCAACCAGTAAATCTCAACAGATCCTCTGCATGAATTAATACAGTCACGGAAACGTGCGGCAACAGCATGAAAAAGGTTAATGGGATTTTATTTATCCAAAACCGTAATATGTTTAATGTTTGTGCGCTCATGCTGCAGTCACAGGTCAGTGTGCAGCTGAAGCTCGTTGCAGAAGCGCGTTTTAGTCACGTGTGACGCACACGTTGGTCCTGTACTTCAAACTGTATCGCCAACGGCTCCAGTAATATACAGCTATATGATGAAGTGAAGTGACGGTGGAGTGCGAACGCCGACCACTTATTAAATAAGTATAGTACTTACAAACCTGTTCAATTATTCAGCGGCTTGCTCTTACATGCAAAGCGCGGTCTCCAGCTTTCGGCTTAATAGCATGAACAACTGGGTCGAAGCTGCAGCAGCAGCAACAACAGGTGGCCAGATAGAGGGCAATCGGTAAAATTAGTTTTCCACTGTTGAGGCCGTTGCCGTGGAAACGCAGATTGATGGATGGAAAATGCCCCGTGTACACACAGAATTCATAACAGATGCTGATATTTGATTCTGAAGAGTTTGTTGTTGTTGGTTTTTTTTTCCCACCTGGAGTCTTCTGGACCTTTATGGTGAACTTGCCGAGTGTATTTGAACATCCTGCAGGCGGCCACTAGGGTGTCGTGGGGTTCATGATACATGAAAGTGCCGGTCAATGTCCTGCTTTTCCTTTTCACACACAGAGCGACAGTGTGTGTGTATGTGTATGTGTGTGTGTGTTTGTGTGTTTGCAAGCGAAGTAGCTGTCCCATGCAGGTGTTGCAGGTGTTGCAGGTTAAACCAGGTGATTCTCAAGCGCTAAAAGAAATACGCAGCAAAGCCTGCTTCCTAAATATCAGACGTTTTTCATCATGAGAGCCCTTCAGCCAAACATTCCGCCCGTGACGAGAGGCTGGACGCCGGCTCTTCCTACACGGATGCTCATATTTTGTCAGAGGGAGCGTGAAGAAAGCAGCAGGCCAGAATACATTAGCCCGTGTAAACATCGACAGGAGCAACAGCCTCTTTTTATTAGACCCCCGCGCGCCCGGGAGCAGTGGCTTGTGGGACATTTCATTTCGAGGAAGCGAGCGCGTCTGCCGGCGCGTATTGTTTCCATGGCAGCAATTTATTTTGCTGGAGTGGCACCGCCAAGTGTTGCGTTATGGAAAGAAGGCTGATAGATAAGAACAATGGGAAAGATACTTTTCAATTCTTAATGTTCCTGAGAGATGCAGTGCACGCCGGCGCCGGCGCCAGGCCGCCGTGAATACCAATCACTGTGGAGTGTGGGCCGAGGGGACGTGCGGTGCTCTGCAGTGAATTCTTCCCATCCGACTCTCTCTCTCTCTGTATTCACCCCCTCGCCCCCCCCACCCCCACAGTCGCTCAAATGACTTTCTCGTTAGTTTGCAGCTGGAGGTTTTTCATGCAAAACACTTCACGGGCTGTTTGATAAAGTCAAGTAAGTCTGAGCAGTCAATGTGCATCTCATAACAGTGATGTGACTTTGCTGTAAATAGTTTCGGTTGCCTGGAACTGAAGAGATCAAGTTGGGAGAACCGGATCCTAAAAAGCCAGTGGGTAATAGAAATGATTTTGTTTTGGTCCCGGAAGGTTTGACGTGCTGCCACTTTTATTCTGTTGTGTCTTATTTTCCTTTTCGAAATATTTAAACATGAATACACAAATAATAAGTGTTTTTTTTTTTTACATTTAAATCATGTCAATGAAAATGTGTTTGCCTTTTTTTTCTTTAGATAATAATAAATAGTCCGACTTTAAAGTCACTCCCTGGATAATGGACTGAGACTGAGATCTTGTTGTGGGCCACAGCAGTAAATAAGCCAGCCACGGCCCGGCACTAAAACATGTTGACTGAATGAATTACACACTCCTCCAGCAACTCCTGCACCGTCGCTCTTTTGTAACTGGAGCAGCATCTGGATTGATGAAGTAGCTGCAGCACAGTGTGAGCTGACGCCAGCTGACAGAGGAATTAGCCACTGTATTTACATATAGAACGTTCGCCCCTCCAACCTGTCAGTAATGAATGTGTTACACGTTGACGGTAGACCAATTAAAAAGAGTGGTTGAATTAAATCAACATATATATACACACACACACACACACACACACATACAGTATATATTTCAAATTACAGTTTAACCGTAAAACCATAACGAGAAATAAAATTGATTAGTTTCCCATAAAAACGTAAACATTGATGCACATCTTTTCCACATGGTAAACATCTCTGTAGACGTTCTGATCCTCAATGGGAACATTGGCTATTGACCAGTGAATCAGTCAGGCTCTACACACTGTGAGTGAGGTGTCAGCACACCACACGTGTCCACTCCTGACACTTGACTAATGGGACGGTGGAGCATTTACTGGTGCCACTGTTTGAATAGTCGTTAAAGCAGCAGAGCCAGAACCACTCAGGAGAGATGACCACACAACTCATTGATTTTTTTTTTTTTTTTTTTTTTTGTAGCATGAGTCTCCACTACAGGTCGTTCATCTTCACCGTGAACCTGTGGCACTGATGGATTCTAGGGATGAGAGTAAATCTGTGAGTCACCGTTGCCACAGTAGTGTTTTCCCGCCGTGGGTAAAGTGATGAAACGAGGAGAAACTCGTGTCTCTGTGCGTCCTGTATTGTTCTCGTTTCCTGAGGACGACGTGTGTTGAGAGACAGATTAGAAAAAAAAAACATCATCATTGTTAATGACATTGGAACAGGAAACGCCTCCATACGTGTTCGCTGTCAGCTGTTCAGCCATGTTGTGATGCATGTCCACCAAGAGGAGCGGCTACATCTATAGGGGGGGGGGGAGGAACCCTAATCCTCTGTTTCCATAGTGACATGGGAATTTAATATGGAGTACATGTACTTAATTGCCTCTGTGGAAGATGCACTCGCATGTAAATTGGATTTTCTTTTTAAGGCTGCAGCAGAGATCATATGTAACAAATATATATCATTAGTTTCCTGGAATGTTGTGTTTCATCATATGCAAATCAAAGTGTCAAGTCAGCATAAGAAACATTCACGCAGGTTAGTTTCCACCTTCTTACAACAGTCACACACACACATATACACATGCGCACACATACACACATCATGTGTTCTGTGCTATTTCACAGAGATGTGATTTAGTACAAACTCTGGGGGGGGGGGAAGACGGGGGGGGGGGGGGGGGGGGGGGGGGGTGTCCGCTGGCGGCAACTCTCTAATGGACTGAAAGAGATTCACTCACAAATCAAACAAACCAGCAGAAGAAGCTTGAGAACATTGCACACACACACACATGCACACACACGTGCGTACGTCAGATAGCGGGAAACCATTTACAGCTTGTTTATGTGCAGCCATATCGCTGTGCCACGTTGCATGATAACAAGATTGTTCACATATGTTTGGATGCAGTCATGCAGCGTGGTTGACCTTTGACCCCGTGAAGCGCAGAGGTGGAAAACAGGTAATTGATCCGGGATATTTTACTCAAAGATGAAAAGTCCGAAAAACAATAATCAATCAGGATGTGAGATTCAGCTGCAGATTATTAATCTGCACTTTGAGTTCCTATACTTATCAGACCCACACAATGGAAATCATTATAAAATGCATCATTATTCATAATTAAACTAAATTAAACTTTACAGAGGAGCAAAAGTTATTTTGGTAATCTCTAACGTGTCTCATCATTCCGCCTCCAGCTGCCTTTTCATTTGAAGTCTTCCAAGATAAAAAAGTGTTGACTAAATGCTTTATGATAAACGGATCCCGGCGGCTGCTGCTATCAGCGCGTGCCGCCACTCGCCGCGACAGACACCATCAGGCCGCGCTCGTCTTGCCGAGAGACATCGCTCTAATTGTTTGATGTTGTGCGTCTGTTGTCGAGTCTGCCTGTGTCTGTGTGTGTGTGTGTGTGTGCGACCCCGGGAGGGTTTACAGGTCCGATCCGCATAGTCGCTGACGAGTGTCGTTAACGGCTGGTGTAAAAGTTGACAGCTGTCTGGCTCATTAGCGTTAAGGAGGAAACTGTTTCCGTCCTTTCTATACGTCCCTGTCGCTCCTCTCCCTTCAGTGTCTAATAGCACCGGGGAGCATCAGCGCATTAAGACGCAGGCCTCGATGATGACAACGTGGTATTTTTGGTAACGCTATTAACTTTCTGTATTGTGTAATTAAACAGATGGAAAGATGCATGAAAGTAGACAAACGACACACACACACACACAGATAAAAGAAACCCTACATGCTATAGCTTACAGCGTGTCCATTGAGATTTAGACTTAATGACCTGTACCATTTCTAATGCTGAGGCCCTCCATTTTCAAAACCGCCACAGTTTCATTTGCACTTTTTGCACAGCTTGCTTTTGTGTTGCCGTCATGACCATTTAGAAAGCGCGTTAAAAACTGTATTTGTGCAGTGTACAACTTTATAATTCTTTTTAATAAATAAAAAAAAAACGGAGAGAGTTGTTGTTGTTGTTGTTAAACCACAAATCAAAAAGCCGGGCAGTTTTCCACACTCCGGTGCCGTGTTTTAGAACGAGGCGCTCCGGGAGCTCCAGGTTGATTGTGGTCAAACGAAAACCGGCGAGGTCGCCGAACCGCAACGTGTCAGATCAGGAGCCGGGATCGAAAAGAGCCATTTATTTTTCCGACCTCCCGTGGCGCTGCAGCAGATTGGTCCTCGGGGTGTGGTCGCTGCAACGCAACACAACTGCAGCTACACATAACGAAAGGATGTGTTGGGCAACACACAGCGAGCGTAGGGGAAAAAAGGGGTTTTGGACACATATGTGTTTGTACTTTGTTACAAGTTTCTTTAAAGGCAATGTGGACAATCGTTAAGGTCAAAAATAAGTAAAAATAAGATGGAAGCTTTCTCCTCTGCCGTACGTGTGTGTGTGTTTGTGTGTGTGTGTGTGTGTCTGTCAGGCTTTACACTCCTGGGGCTGAATCAGCGTTGATGATGTCTGTTCACGCTCTGCAGATTCTAACATGACACTTTACTCAGGATTCTGTTTTGCATTCGGGTTTTGAGCGCCGCAAAAAGCGCTTTTATTTATTTATTTATTTTTAAATGTTGTCTGTCATGTCCGTGGTCACGCTTCAATCTGCCCTGTCAGCACGTTCTCTCCTGCCGCCTCTGCCGTCGCCTCATACGCCGTTTTCTGCCTTGTTTCTCTTCATAGTCATAGTAATCAGCTTGTCACTATTTACTCGCATTATATACCGCTGCATAAGGTGCCGCTAATTAGCCCAATCATTTTGATAATTACAGATCACAGGGGCGTGATTGAGGGAAGGTGAGGGAAGGTTGTCGGCCTGTGTTTGACTCTGCACCTGTGTTGAAGCTGGATAAGTCGTTATTCTCTTGTTGTTCCTTGGATGTTTTGTCGTTCTCATGGGAACGCGTTGTGTTTTTGGATGGTTGATAGTGCCAGTATGTCGCCACACATCTATATGGAAATGCTGTTGCTGCAGACGCTGGATATTGTAACAGTGAGAGCAGGTGTAGGTGTAGAGAAAAGTGGGGAAGGTCACGCACTTTTGAGCGTTTTCCCTCCATCACGTCCACAAAGGTCGAGTGAATGCAAAGGTAAATTTGTCAGCTGGAAATGAGCTGTTGGTCTGAGTTTCACCTCGTGATTTGACGCCCGGCGGAAGCAGCTGCGCTCTTGTCCTGCACGTAATGGACCAGAGGCGCGTGGACGTCGGGACGAGCCGTTTTACCGGCACCAAACCGCTTCTCTCTGCGCGGCGTGGCGCCCGGGGCAGATCCGCTTGACGCTGGTTTCTGTGTGGTCTGTTTTAGGAGATAGGATTGTTAAGTTTAAGACGGCGGAGTGGAATCATGCCCAGCTTCAGATTGTGTTATCTACAGTGCCGAGCCCATTTGCTTCAAACACATAAAAAAAAGAGTAACTGCTTAACACAGACTGACTGTTTCTGTCTCTCTTTCATTGTGCGTCACACCGATTGAGTATTGCTTTGAAGTAGTTGATCTCCATAGTGCAGTTTTTCCTCTGTACTGTAGTCGTACTGTAAATCCCACTCAGTCACTCGCTGTATTAACAATGGCGACAATCGTCAACGGGCGCAGGTTCGTCAGCCTATCGCTCACATCGTTGTGTTTCATCAGTGGGTTTAGCTTCTTTGTGCGACTCCTGTGAGACTCAGCGGCTTGAATTGATTTTCTTACTTCCATAAGAAAGCTGTCTTATTGTTGAGTTTTAATCGAGTGCGAAGCATCGTTTGTGGTCACTGAGTATTTTCTTTTTCAAGATTATTCCCCTCAGTAAAGTTTGTAATAACGTCAACACACGTGGACATTGAGGAGATTTTGTGTATTTTGTGTGTATTGTTATCGCCTAAGGTTTTAGCTATCGAATAGTGGCGTTTGAGTTGAGTCTGAAAGTCAGCACAGGAAATGTCAGGTTAGCTACTGACAATCACATCCCAATCAGAAGAAGATGGGCCCAATCACCCAGCTGCATTCCCCCATCATTAACGAAACAAAAAAACAAAACACGTCTTCCTCTTTGTGTCCACTTTGGTTTCTCCTCTGTGGCTGCCGCAGCTCTGCGGTGTGACCGTACGGCTAACGAACGGGTTCCTGTTTAATGAATGTGGATAATGGGCAGTCTGGTAAATAGCCCTGATTGCTCTTATCTCCGGGCTAATGATGTCTCGGGCTCTTTTCAATTAAGGTGGAGGCAAGGTCACTTAAAGGTTTGTTTCACAGCTCAGCCATTCGGCTTCATTAAAGACTTAGCATGTCTTCATTTATGCTCCAGCCACAGGTTCCTCAGGCTCATGCTCCGCTCTGCACTTTTCATCCCATATAAGCCAATTAACCAACGTATTCATTCTCTGCAAACCTTCAGACGTTGGGTCGCTGGTACGGAGTCATGTTTTATCCTTGTGGAGCCACAACAATCATTGTCCTTAAAGTCGCTGATTAAGCCGCACAGCTTGTGTTTGACTTCATTAGCGGGAGTGGAGCATTTTTATTAGGGACACCACAGGAATACTGAACGGGGCCTCTTTGCTTTGAAAACAGCCTCAGTCAACATTGATTTCACAAGTTATTACAATAATTTCTTTCAGATTCGGGTAAATTGAAGTTGGCAGCGTTGTACCAATCAAACCAACAGCTGATTGATGGTCCGGGGCCTTAAGTGCACCAATAAAACCCCATTTACGCCACCCAATAAGGACTTGATTAGACGAGGCTCGTTAGCCACATTTCTCTGATGCATCGTTGCTTTTAGGTGAAGAACCATGCAGAACTTTACCAGTAAATGTTGCTTTTCAAACTGAACATATCTCTTACTGACTTACAGTCATCGCCTCTCTAACCCAGTCTTGAATTGCTGCCATAATATATTTCGCATTGTATCAAATGCATATTCCCGGCATGTTATTTGATCTGGGCGTGAACAAGACGCCTAAAGCTGCTCTCCTCCGGTTGTTTTGCTCGTACGTCTCGCAGTAATACTTTTGTCTGGAGCCCCCGTTCGCTGTTTCTAATTCCATTCAACTGCAATAAGTTCATTTGCTGTCAGACAGGAAAAGAGGAGAGGAGAGGAGCCTCAAGGTTGCTCATAACTGCGACTCGGTTTCCCCCCCACCCCCACCCCCAAAGCTTTTCTCCGTGCTGTTGCCAAGTGTGTGCAATACACCGACGCGTCTCAGGCTCCATTTTTATCTGTCACATTCGTTTGTGTTTGATGGCCGCTGATGCTCGGCTCATTAGGGATTCTCCCTCCTCCTCCTCCTCCTCCTCTTATTGCCGCTGACGCTGTCTCCTTGGGAGCCGAGGGGCTGCGACTCTGCCTCACGTTCGTCC
>JAFBJQ010004068.1:0-34878 GCA_016785345.1 Trinectes maculatus | reverse complement strand
CCGTTGACGCTGTCTCCTTGGGAGCCGAGGGGCTGCGACTCTGCCTCACGTTTGTCCTTGACTGACACCCCCCCCCCCCCCCCCCCCCCACCACCACCACCACCACCACCACCTCTTTTCTTTTCATGACTTTGCCATTTATGCTTATTCTGATTTCCTTCCGCTTCTTTTATCGCGCACCACATATTGTTCTTTTCCATTTTTTCTTTCATCTTGTCCTCGTTTCTTCCCAACAGAAATGTCCTCTGATGCCTCCGATGATAGTCGTTTAGCTGTTTCTGACCATGTCTCTCTCTCTCTCTCTCTCTCTCTCCTCTCTCTCTCTCTGTAGGAGCTGGTGGGCAGTAACCCTCCGCAGAGGAACTGGAAGGGAATAGCGATCGCCCTTCTTGTCATTCTGGTCATCTGCTCGCTGATCGTCACCTCCGTCATCCTGTTGACACCAGGTACACAGCTCGGGGCGGGGGGGGGGGGGGGGGGGGGGGGGGGGGGGGGGGGGGGGGGGCCTCAACGCCGTGCATCGCTCTGTTTACATGGCTATTATTATGCACTGACATGCCCATTAGGTTTCGCTCCCACAGTCTCACCGCAAACAATGCAAAGAAGTGCGTGTGCATGTATGTGTGTGTATGTGTGTGTGTGTGTGTGTGTCCTTGTCTGTGGTAATATTTGCAGTGTCACCTTCAGTAATGTTACAGTTTACTTCCACGCGGGCCCAGATTTAGCGAAGGTCAGAAAACCTCGCTGAGGTCAGCTGAGCGGCATCGCTGTCTTCATGCCGCTGCCACCTGCCTCCATCGCTCAGACCCTCTGCACGCACCTTTTGGACTTTTTGGCACATTTCTCTTTGTTATTTTAAGGCACCTGCGTCTCAGCTCCGTCACCTTCAGGCCTTTCTACATTCAAGTTTAATCCGTAAATCATCTGTTTATATTCAGGCTCGTAAAAGTCCTTTGGTTTGGTTTTATGTGCTGCCAGGGCCCAAATCAGTCAACGCAACTGCTGCTGCTATTGCGCTGTAATTCACTGACAAAGACAGTAATCACTGTGTCAGTGTTTAAGATTTTTCTCCGGCAGAAAATTGTATGAAATATTACCTTGGGTGTTGTGTGGGGGAGTTGCGGCAAAGCAGGGTAAGCAAACCTCGAAGAACCTCAGGGTTGTGTTTTTCTACATGAGCCTCGGAGACGACGGCAGCTGTCAGAGCAGAAATATCACGGCGTGGACCTCAGCGCAGGAGCAGGTGTCAAAGCGGCGAGGCTGCAAAACGCCTCGTCACCTTCTGTACCGCGACCTGTTCCTGTCCCGTGGCGTTTGTTCTGGACCTCGCTGTTTAATGTACCTCTTCCAAACAAGACGGGCCAGCTGGACCCTGGTGAAGATGTCTCCAGCTTGTCCTGGCTGTAATCAGCCACTTTTCTCTGCTCTCCCGGTGTGGTTCAGGAACAGGAGCACTGTCTTCCTGAACCTCGTTTTTCCACATGCAGGAAATGTAGGCATCTTTTCCGACTGGTTAAATACCAGCTCTGAAAGTTGCTGTGGATTAATTAGGTGTCTTGAGCAGCTTCAGGATGCTGCCGCTTTATAAATCATCCCTCAAGGACAGAAGCTTGTTTGTTTGGTGTTTGCTTTACGTCTTCCTGGGGTTATAGTTTTCAGCACGGCTCCTTAATTGAATCCCTGCATTTTACAAAGTTAGAATTTAATGATGTGCCGCAGTGTTTAAGTAAGAGTTTGGTCTTAAATACTCTTGTTACCGTTTTGTATCTTTAATCTTGGGATTTCAGCACACAAAATATGCTTTATATTTTCGAAAGCATTTTAAGATTTACGAGTTTTGAGGGATTATACTTTCATAAAGTGTGTACATGAGTTGAATGTACCGCTCAGTAGATCCGATTTTGGGACAAACGTTTGTTTGATGACTTTTGGGATCGTTTGGTTTTGTAGCTGTCGTAGTTCAGGCTCAGTGAAATGAAAAGAAAATAACACAAACTCAAACCCTATAGAAATATCATATTATGGTTGAGATATATATATATATATGGTTTCTGTTCCCGTGGTGACTACAGGCTGCAGTTATAAACAATGTCAGTTACTAACGGATAGACTCAGATGATACCGTCAACAAAGTAGTTTGTAGTTGGTGTGAGTTTGTGCAGTACATGTGTAGTAGTATGTGTAGTACGTAGTTGTGGCAGACAAATTAAGTCAAGTAAGAAAAATCAATTCTGCACAGTCGTCGCAGAGCAGAGGTCAGAGGTCAAGCTCGTCCAATCAGCAAGAAGATGAAATCATAGCTAGGCAGTCTTTTCTCTCCAGTCGCCTTTGTGGCTGGTTTATAAACGGGCTTTGTTAAGCGTGTGAATGTGTCTCAGTCGTCGGTATAATGCCGTCGAGTCGAGCGCATTCCACCGCCAAGGCCAAACACACAATCACTTTTACGCTGCAGTGTTTTCATCTGTGCAGCTTGTAAGTGAGTCTGTTGACCTGAAATGTCAATATGGCAACTTTGACCGTCCCGTTTGTCTTTATTGTCTCGTGCCTCAGTGATGATTTCGAGTTTTAAGAGTTGAACAGATTTTGAATATCTGCCGGCTTCTGCAGGCTGAAAACTTTTGGTTGTTCTTCTGCACCACTGAAGGTCACTAATT
Source organism: Trinectes maculatus (assembly GCA_016785345.1). Taxonomy (NCBI): domain Eukaryota; kingdom Metazoa; phylum Chordata; class Actinopteri; order Pleuronectiformes; family Achiridae; genus Trinectes; species Trinectes maculatus. The sequence continues at coordinate 32,224 of JAFBJQ010004068.1, read as the reverse complement.
AAGCTTATGTCAGTGTGTGATGTGTTTTTAAATACGTGCCGAGATTGAAGTTGGTCTTATATGTGGTCATACTCACGGTGTGGATCAAATGCACGATCGAAACCTCGTTTGAGTATTTGCTGACCCAAAAGAAAAAAAAAATCAGGATTTAAAAATAATTGAATGAAATGTTTTGGTGGTGGTGGTAACTCGGAGCGTTTGAGGAGATATGAGACGACGTGTTGTTCCCCCTCAGTTAGGAGGGTTTGCTGATGGATGTTCTTCTGCCAGACAGACCGGCCACTCTCTAACTGCTCCTGACAACCACTTTGTTCTCTCTCACACAGACACACACACGCACACACACACACACACATACCCAGTGAGTCGACTTTTCCTTCTCTGACAACCTGCATCTGCTGTAACTGATCGCTCCACTTTACTTCGAGCTTGCTGTGTTTCTTTGCGCCGGTGCAGGCGTGTCCAGCTGTTGTGGCAGTGCGTGGCTGTGTGTGTGTGTGTCATGTCAGTCAACCTGACAGGTGTCGCACTTACACCGCAACAGGATCACACACTACATCATTAACCTGGTCCTGCTCGCACTGGAAGTTCAAGCCAGTTGCGTGTTGTGCGTCTGTGATGATGTTCACGTGCTCGTTAGGATTCCAGGTTATGTTCCGATATTCAGTTGGATCATCATCATGGAGAAGATGTTCTGTTCTTGTATTTGTGGTTCATAGAGTAGAATGGTCTGTTATCTGCATCCAGCTGTGTCTGTGTGGGCTTGACTTTACTAATGAAGCCAGTAGTCCTGTTTATTGTGCAGTTTAAGGTGTTTGTATGGGTTGTGTTTATTTCACCGTGACAGCCTAAACGCTAGTTCAAGGTCTTCTTCTCTCTGCTGGTAATGAAATTCGGGGTTGCGGTTGGGGATGAGGTGGTGGGGGTGGGGGGGGGCAGAAGAAACCCACATTTGTTGCTGTTTTATTGCTATTATAAGTCTTAAAAATTAAACACGTTGAGTCTAAAAATGCTGGAATCAGCTCATGAAATATGCAGCGTGTTTTCAGTCGAGTCCCTGGAGGCTGCCGAGAGCACAAACTTTTCAGCGACGGTAACGCTAACTTTTTCCCCCCCGCTGTAATTATCCCCCTGCTGGATTGTGACCTACGGGCGCGCTAATTGCTCATCCAGACTTCTGAAATAAAAACACTGAGTTTCCAGAAGGGAAAGAGAGAAAGAAAGGAGCGAGTGTGCTTTTAGATGAAGGCGGCGAATGTATAATTTGAGAATAAAGTAGTGAGGGCTGAATCGCTTCTTTTGTCGCCGCCGCTGCAGACTCGCCGAGACCCTCGAATTATCTTTCAACGTGTCAGGTTCGCCGTCCGATCGAAACTCCCTCTGCCTTTGCTTTCTATTGAAAGGCGCCCGTAGCGCATTAGCATATAAACTGCTCACGTGAGCTGACCCTGCTGGGGCCGAGCGCCCCCCCCCCCCCCCCCCCCCCCCCCCTGACCCTGCTGGGGCCGGGCGCCCCCCCCCCCCCACCCCCACCCCTTCCACCCCTTCGTTTTGAGACTAATTCAAAGTTTCTGCCTGTGATCACAGCGCTCTGCGAGGGCGAGATAAAGACACACTTCAACGCCGCCAGTGGAGATGGACGTGTTGTCGAACGCACACCCTCGCACATGTGTAACCTCATCCCTCCAGCGTCTGCCTTTGTCTTCCGTCCTTAACTCTGGCGCTCAGTGCTGATTTATAAATTCAGTGCTTATCCCCTCTAAACCCTCGCCATCAACTGGTGCACGCTGTTACGTTTCCCCCCGCAGCCTGTGCACAGTCTGCTGACTCTGATAATCGCACTCAAACCTCAAGTGATGCGCTGAGCAGATGCCTTCAAAGGTGCTTTGTCCCCCATGATGAAACTGAAGCGGAACTGAGGATCAGTCGATGTCTGTCCATCTGTTCGGCACAACACGACACACACACACACACACATAGAGACACACACACATAGCTGACGTATAAGTTTGGGGAACGATGTCATTATAGTGTCCTTGCAATTTAAAAAAAAAAAAAAAACTTTGATAAGTTACACATATTTTGTGAACTTTTTTTTTTGTCTCTTTATATCAACGTGCCAAAGATATTACCACTGATCTGAGTTTGACTTTGTCAAGATGATTTGTTCGGGGAATAGACGGAACAAGTCAAGGTGACTTATCATTATTATCATTATTATTATTATTATTATTATTATTATTATTATTATTATTATTATTATTAAGGAAAAGGAAACATTCCGTCAAATTCCTTGTACGTGTACATGAAAACTTAACGGTACTTGGCAATCAAGTCAATTCTGATTCTAATTAGTGCAGTACATTATTTTATTATTAGATTTGAACTCTAACGCTCTGTAGTGTTTCTGCTTCAGCCTGGTTCAGACATTAAATCTCCTAAATTACTCGACATACTCTCAGGTTGCTGCGAGTCCTGAAACAATTACTGCTCTTATTATTATAATGGTTAGTTCAGTGCTTCCCGGCGCCGTCGCTGCCAAGAAGCGAAGCCTTTCTCCAGTCTGAGAAACTATAAACTGTACTAAAAATGGGTCGGCTGTGATGTTTAATGCATGTAAATCATCGGCAGCCAAAGGATGTAAAACACTGGTTGGGGCTTTTGATCGTCCGTACTCAGCAGGTCATCCGACCTGATGGATCTCAAAACTCGCCCTAAAAGCATTTTTATTGTTCAGGGTTTCCAATAGACAGTTTTAGTGTCACATTTCTCTGCCTGCTGATGCTCAGACTTTACAACCCTGCAAACTGAAAAAAGAAAAATTGCTTTAAAGAAACACTTGTTCATTTTTTTTCTCCCCACTCTCTCTCTCTCTCTCTCGGGAATATGGTCCTATTACAGCAGCATCTATGATTCAAGTCGAGTATTTTCACCCTCTTTCACCTTTTGTCTTCCTTTGCTAAAACTAATATATATATATAAATATGTGTGTGTGTGTGTGTGCTACATGTCTTTTCTCAGCCTTTTAAATTAGGGTCACGTCTTTGAAGATGTAACGTGAGCACTTACATCTTCCTGATTCTTCGCTGTGGGCAAAAGCCTCTTGCAGCAGTTGAACTGTTCTGGACTCGGCCATTTCTGTTTAGAGGAGTGTGGTGGGGGTCGTCCATGCACACACACACACACACACGCACACACACACACACACACACACACACACACACACACGCACTAACATAATAAAAATACACAGAAGGAGTATGGTTAGGGTACAAATACCCATCATCAATACATGGAAAATACATGTTTGCGTCTCAGTTTATGTTGGAATTCAAAGATTTTTTTTCTTATACTGCAAACAGGTGAATAAATGGCTGTGTTCTATAATAATGGTCATGATGCAGGTTCATTCATTCCTCTGTGCTGAGCCGGCCCACTGCTGTCTCTGTCTGCAGCCTCTCACGTGGTTTGTAGACGTTATGAGTGAATGCATTCTATTTTCTGCTGTTTGCCGGAGAAGGAATTTAATAACTGTGCTTACCGCCGTTCAGTGATGCATCAGCCCCTGTACGGTTTCTCCTTTTCTCTGTCCCGCTCTTGTCGCGGTGTAGAGGAGTCGACTCAAAAGGCGGAGACATGTGACACGTGGACAAAGGACAGGACAAGGAAAGGGATTAAGCATCGCACATTAGACATCAGCCGCGGTGTCTTGTCTTGTCTTGTTTTATAAGTTGCCGTTAAAGCGGAAAAACGAAAATGTAACTTCAAATTAAGTGGGACTGAAAACGAAGGAGCTGGAGATATGTTGCCCTTGTTTTGTTTTTTTTTTGTTTTAAATCCTCCACTAGCGCCCATGGAGGTGAAATGAGTCATATTAGGGAGCAGGAGATGATGTGATGAGCACTGATGGATGAAATTAAGCTGAAATGAATTGCAGGATGCTGCAGCTGTAAATATGCACCTCTGGTCTGATGATCAGAAGACGACGCGTTGTTCTTAATCAAAGGCCTCGGGGAGGGGGGGGGGGCGTAAAGTCGACGCTGCACTTTGTTTTACTCTTGACTTTCTTTTTCCCTCTGCATCAGCTCTTTATTCTTGGAAAAAGTGAACAGTTGTAACCTGCAGGAGAAATTTGTTGAGATGCAGCGTGAGATGTGTCAAGAGAACATTTCATATTCTCTCAGGTTTTTCTCTTTTGTTGTTGTCGTTGTTGTTGTTGTTGTTGTTGTTGTTATCTCTGTGAACTTGTTTTTCTGTTGGGTTCAGGGTTTTATTTTTGGTTCCACATATTTTCTCAAAAACTTATGTTAGATGTTCCTTTGCACAAAAGCACCACAGGCAAGGTCTGTTATTATTATTTTTATTATTATTATTATTATTATTCCTCCTCATTTAACGGATGATGTAGTTTACATGTGTATTTGTGGCTTTGTGCAGTATCTTTGTGTATTGTAATTGTGTACTTTGGTTTGTTGGAGAGGTGCAATAGTGTAATCATACCATACTGTAATGATGGATGGATGGATGGATGGATGGATGGATGGATGGATGGATGGATGGATGAGAGATGGATGGATGGATGAGCGATGGATGAGCGATGGATGAGCAATGGATGGGTGGATGAGAGATGGATGGATGGATGGATGAGCGGTGGATGGATGGATGGATGGATGGATGGATGGATGGATGGATGGATGGGAGATGGATGGATGGATGGATGAGCGATGGATGGATGGATGGATGGATGGATGATGGATGGATGGATGGATGGATGGATGGATGGATGAGAGATGGATGGATGGATGGATAATCTCTCTGTCTCTAACCCACCAAGAGCAAATACATTCACACTGTTTGATTTGTGTATCAGTGTGATAAAGGCGAGAGTTGTGTTGTGTTGTGTTTTCATTGTGCGTCACTATCCCTCTGTGTTTCATGGCCTCAGACAGCCGGTTTACTGTGACAGTATGAATTGGCAGGACGATCTGAACTTTGTCCCGTGCTAATGATTATTATTGTATTGACAGGGAGACGGGAAAGAACAGGAATCACAGGAATCTGTGACGCTCAGGATGAAACTGTCGCCTCAGATTTCTCGCAGGCTGTAATTTCTCTCTCTCTCCGACTAAATAATGAGATTCTGCGATTACGATTTCACTTAAACTGCAAATTAGGAGACTTTGGGGCCTCTGCTGTGAGCAGCTACTGGTCCAGACAGGTGGCGCTGAATGGCCGTCAGAGGAAAGAATTAGCAAACCTTTAATGACATTATGTTTCGATGTTTACAAAAATGACTGTGACTGACATGTGACTCGACCTGTTTCACAACTCAAATAGAATGACCAGTTTTTTTTTTTACATCTACTTATACGATTTCCTCGTTGTCCCTTCGCAGGTGAGGACGACCGTCTGGCGCTCAAGGGCAAGTTGACCGTCTCCGACCTCTTCAGGAGAGACTTCAGGGTTCATGACCCCAACGCTAAATGGATAAGCAGTAAGTAATCGAGTCAGTTAAAACGGTCGCAACGGCGACGACAATAAAACCACACACAGACAGTTTGCTCCAACAGCTCGCGAAACAATTCCGCTTTAAAAGCATGTCTGTGTGAGTTATTGTGTTTTTATCCCGAAAACATCGCTCCTAATGATCCATTCCAGCTCTTAGCGCCATAACAAATGACAGAAATCAGCGTAAATGCGCCGCGCGCTGCAGTTCAACCACTAAACATAACATTTACCAAATGTTCGCCGTTGTTTGTTCCTCGCTTCTTCTTTCTACGCCATCTGTCTCCTGTTTGTGTTGATCTGTCTGTTAATGTTTGTGTGTGTGTGTCTGCGTGAGTGTGTCCTTGCTGTCTGACATTCCTCCCTGAGATGTAATCCATGTGCTTCAATAGTTGCCCAATTACCTGTAACCACAGCCCTCATTTTGTTTTGATCAATGGCCGCGTGTGGATGCTGCTCTTGGTATTGTTCTAATTCGCCGCCGCCCGTTTCAGACGCTTACTGTGTAATGGCGATGGCTGTGGCGGTTTTAAACGCCGCCAGCGCGGCAGGGAGCCGACGAGAGAGAATACATACACTTTATTTTACATCAAGCGAAAAGAGCGACTTGATCCAGCCGCTGTGCGTCTCGGCGCTGCGGCGGTGGAGAGAATGATCACAGCCCTGAGATGTGACGAATATGTACAGCTGAGGGATTAATGAGGTGGATTTTGTCGTCCTCCGTGCCCAACGAGCCTGTCTCCTCCAATCACAGCATCCAAGATGGCTCCCAGACACGGCGCAGCTGTTAAATCTCATCCCAAATCCTCAAACTGCGAAGCCTTCCCCTCTACGACTGCTCATAATCAGAACGCTGAAAACACATATTTATGACATTAGTGACGGGAAGGTGCTGTTACTGCGGATCGCAGATGATGAGCTGATAATTATCAGCCTTGATTTTTATTGGACGCCTCAGCCACAGGTCCCCACATGTGCTTAAGGACGAGACGCCTCACGCTGTGGACGCTTTGCCTCCGACTCACGCTGTGACCCTCACATGTTGCCAACAAATCCACCGCGCTAGAACGAGTCCCAGTAAAACGTCTGCGTCGGCACTGTGCTAACATCTGGAAGCCAACATCTGTTCTCCACTCTTCTCAAACAGTAATGAGAACTGTACGTCTCCATTTAAGATCATCAGAAAAGTGACTGTGCCTTTTTTTTTTACTCATAAAATATTACATCAACTTAAACATGTTAATTTAATTCGCACACACACACACACACACACACAGAGAGAGAGAAGGCACCTGTAATGAGGTGCTTTGTAATAATCCATACAAACAGCAGCTGCCGGTTTGAAATGAGTCTTCTTAAAAAAAGCGGTGCTCTCTTTCATCCCCTCGTTTTTGTGCTGTTGACAGTGCCATCCTTGATCCTGGGCTATTTTTAGTGCATCATTAGATAAAGACTGACGAGGAGGAGAGAAGAGGAGGAGGAGGAAGAAGATCTATCAGTTGATTTTGTCTTTGTTATTGTGTCATTTTACCAGACGCAGTGCTCCACCGACCTGCAGGCTTTCACCACAGTCCATAGGATTTGTAATAATGGCTTCCTTGGTTGGAGGCTGTAATTGAATTTTGTTGTTTTTTTTTTAAACCTAATTTAAGCCGCTTTTATGTTTTCCCTACCCCGGGCGCTCTCCACCTATCAATCAATATACAGAAGACAGATTGAATATAAGCCCGAGAATGTTGAATGATCATGCATTAGGCCATTTTTATCAAGAAAAATCGTTTCCACATGTCTCGTCTAACAGCATTAGCATAAATGTACACGGTGCTTACATTTCATTAGGGGGCGCAATTTATCTGCAGCTCACAAAGGCTGCAGAGGTTGTGATCTTTAGCTGGTTTGTGGCGCACTGGGACGTTGTTGACAGTCAAATAACTCAGTGGTTCCACAAACTGGTTACATTTAAAATAGAAAATATATCTTTAGACCATCATTCATTAGCGCCACCTGCCTGCGGAGGTGATTATAATGCAGGCTGATTTACAGCGCCTCAGGAAACACTGTGACACGAGCACATCGGTGACTTTTTTTTTTTTTGCAAACTACCTCCAGTCAGTGTCCAACGTACATTTCATCCACCTCCAGATGCAACGAGTACGTTTCTGACACCATTATTTTTGGGGCTGGGACCGAAAAGGTTAGAATCCATGATGGGAATCCTGACATAGTTTAATGCTGACACCTGGGGAAAAGAAGTTTTACAGGAGCGACACCTATTAGGCTCTGTCCAAAAGTAGCTTGTTGCAGACATCTTGATGTCCTGTTTATGTGGGCTGATTGTGTCGAACCGCTTGGACATTGCATTGTGTAAGTTTGTCCTCAGATTCCCTTCGAAATCCCAGATATCCCGGTTAGGCATTATTATTCTTACATAATCTAAAGGTTATTATTCCCTGTTACGTAAGGCAACTCTTGTGTCCTCATTGTTTCCCACATTTACAGATTACGTCGTAGTAGCAGTCGTGGTAATTGCATTGTTTTCATGCGCTAGGCGACACTATATTAACTTGATGCGTCTCCGTGGATCAGTATTCTGATCCCTTTACTTTAAGTCTCCCTCGTTGGGTAATTGCATGGTAAGCCACCACTACTGAAATCTCACATATGTCTGACTCTCCACCCAACCACCACACACACACACACACACACACACCCCCGCTGCATCTGAATCAACATCGTTCTCAGCACCACCAAGGTGAAGATAGCCCTGTGGGACTCCGTGCAGGTGCCCCGAGCAGCTGCTTGCCATTGTAATGGCCACATCCCTCTTGTTTGCTGATGTTTGTTAAATCTGGTGAAAGGGGAGCTATTTGCAAAGCGCTCGGCCCATTGGGAATATCTGCGAGTGTTATCGCCGTGACTTTGAGAGGCACACGTGACTGCGATTTAGATCAGAGTGATGCATAGTGACGCCCGTTTTGTCAGCGCGCATGTGTGTGTGTGGGTGTGTGTGTGTACACATAAGTTATAGAATTACCTCGTTTCCCGAAATGATGCACAGCCTCTCATCTTTAATGTTTATGCGAGGCAGTTAGTTTGGCGAAAGATTAGCTTGTTGTCTCGCTCCTTTATTGACTTTTCATAGCTCTGCTCCCAGGGCACAACATGAGTAATGACGTGAACGCCAGTTGTTTATGGAGTTCTGCGACGGGTCTTTATCTCACCAATGAGACGTCAAATTAGCACATATCCACGCGCGGTTATTCAGTGTTCATTTTGTGCGGCAGACAATCGGCCTTGTCAAATGGAAACATGATAGGAGGCAGCAGGTATAAATATCCCCCTCTGAGATGCCCCAGTTTTTAAGACCTGGGTTCGACTGTGGTTTAATCTGAACGGATGTTTTTGGCATCAACAGTCTTTTGACAGAAACGAGCTGTCACAATATACCGGTGTTGTTCGGTATGTTAATCCCATCAGGGAGAGAGGCTGGGAAGAAACATGTAGGCGGATTTAAGAATACCGTGTTTGCTATGTGACGCCTCACAGCTCCTTTAGCTGCTAACATCGTGCCTACATCTGAAGGGCTGGATATCGTCTTTGAAATGACTTTTTTTTTTCCCCGTCAAGTTTTGTTGCTAAAAATTGGGTGGATAAAAATCCCAATCCCAAACAGCAACATCAGTCAACATCAGAGTTAATTGATCCAGTGACGAAGAGAAAATAACACTTTCTTCTATTATTTAATCATGAGGACTTACATTTTGATTGATTTAATTAAACCTACCCTTGGAAAACTAAATACAATGATTTACTGAGGAACGATAAAACACCACACCTAACTGACCGCAGCACAAATATTCCACCACGAATAAATTGTGGTGAAATTAATGATTCTGCTTCTGTGCTGCAAAGATGATGCACAAAGCCCAGATTAGTTGGATTGTGTGATTTTATTTATTTATTTGTTTATTGCTAAAAAAAGGATTTTTATGAAACACGGTGTTTATGTGAGGCCGAATCCACTGAAGCATGTTAACCAGGCAATTTTGGTCAAGGACCCATTATAGTTCAATGCCTGTCATCTGGAGCTCGACCAACTGTTGTGTTCTTTCTGTTCACTCGGTCTTTTGCCGAGTGAACAACAAATCGAAAGTACCCAGCTTTTTTTTTTTTAAAAAAAAAAACAAGATTATTATGATTATGCTTTTAGCATCATTCTCTAAATTATAAAAGAGATTACAGGAATAAAAAGTCCAGCATTGAAAGTCAGACATTGTTTTTGGAGTAGTTAGAAATATTTCAACTAATATCCCGCCTTGTTTTCTTGTTTTTAATATGATTTTTCTAATTTTTGACTCTTTGTTTGTATTTTCAGGTTTAATTTAATTAAAATCATTACTGCAGCAACAGCAGTAGTAGAAGTTGTGTTTGTAGCAGTTTCATGCATTTAGCTAATTAAGTGAGGTCCCACAGCAGCACCCAGTCCCACATAAGATAGTGAGCAAATCTTTGTAAGAAGCCCCAGTTGTGTTGTCTGTTTCTGCCTGCAGAGAGGAGACAAGACAGGAGTTGTGTTAATTAACAACAGAAGTACGCAACCCACCCACACACACACACACACACACACACACACAGCTACAGCTGAGCCTCATTAATTTATTCAGAGTCTTTGTTATATGATATATATATGTATTCAGGGTTTTGCAGATCCGTGTGTGTAATTGTCTGTTTCTCGGCAGGACTGATGCACAGTGGCATATTTTTGCATCAGCTCCCGCTAAATGTGTTTCCGCCGCATCTGAATGTCTTATTTACTTACACTCCTCTGAATTCACGTTAGCTCTCATCACCGCGGATTCATGGCGTCGCCGTGTTTGTGTGACACAACAGAAAAGCCGAGCGTCTCATCACAGCCAGAGTCCCGCAGGATAATTTGGTCGAAATATCCCTTCGAAACCGTGACTGTAATTTTTCTTTAGAATTAAAATGCTAATTTAATGACACTGCGCCTCATGTGGTTGTATGATTTGCTTTGGGAGTTATGACTATTTAGTACCAGTCAATCAGTTATGGATGTATTGGACCAGTGGGGTAAAGAGAGCTGGTGTAAGATTAAAATATTCATCCAAACATAGCGGATATGATGTGTGTATGTTTTAGAGACGTGCACCTGACAGATGTTGTGGATTGGTGAGCATAGGAACATCTGGCAGATACTGATGAAATGATTGTCATCCCTGAGGCACTGATTTAAATCAGCGACACTTAGTCATTCAAAGGTTTAATGGTGTGTGAGTTTTCAGGTTTGTACCAGCAACAACAACTAAATCTGACCCACGCAAATCCGTTGCAGGTAACACAGAAGCTGTGTCAGGAGGTCGCAACAACAGAGATTCGTTAATTCAGTCTCATTATCATCTCTTTTTATAAAACCTGAACGTAGAAGGGTGTTGTGTGAAGGGCGCAACAAAGTTCCGAACTCAGTTCCGAGATTTCTTAGACTTTAAATCTCTCTAAGATCAAGATCCAAAGACCAAAGAGTGTGAAGCAGAAATAACTGGTTGCGACCTTAGTTGTGAACTGAGAAGCAGGGGAGGCAGCGAACCAGCAGGCAACACTGATCGACGTTCCCGATAAGCATAAACGACTTCCACTGTGCCGACAGCAGGTTGACGGTAGCCCAGGGTGGTCGGCGTGTTTCTGCCTGAGGTCTTTGCTCCTCCATTAATTTGATAGCGTGCTCTTTTATCAAGTCGGGCAGAGATAGGTTCGGATCCAGTGCTGCTCTGCAGTGTGTTCCAGAGCAAAACACCACTCTTAGAACATTCCACATGAATCAGACTAAATTGCCAGAAATAGGATGGAGATTTTTAATTAAAACTCCTACCGATATGTTTTATGAATCTATACAGTATATACATTATGGCATATTGAATTTCAGGCGGTATTACTGCGCTGGAAACTCCATTTTATTTAGTCAGCAACGGACGCCATAATTTCCCCCCCCCTTCCCAGCAGCTGCTGTCGCGTTATCAGAGCAGTCATCATCTGCAGCCTTGGGCATGGACAAATGACCTGGAACCGACAAGAAAAATCCCATTTCATCCAGAACTTAACATCGTAACCCCGGCTCACCTTGCTGCTAACAATATAGCCAAGAGAAACTCCCTGTTTCAATCGGCCCGGGTGTGATTTGTAATCACACGGTGATGTATTATGTGGAGGTTAGGCTTTGAAGGTAGGGTCATCAAAGTAGTAAAGTAATATTTTCATCCCTTTCTGTGATGCATGAATTCCTCCTGCGATGCTCAAGGTGAGAGACCTTTTTAAGTCTCTAGAAGCTTGAGAAGGTCTTGTTGTTGCCTTCATTTCATCATGTATGACCAAGAACAAAAGTCAACCACTCAACCGGTACAAAACGCACTCACAACACTGGACTGAGTGATGTGAGCACAGCTACACTCAGTATGCATCGTATACTGAGTGTATTCAGAGTAGGTACAGATATGGAAGAAATAAGTGCAGTGCAGTTGAGGGTAACTTTACTCCCACTCCATTTCCTTTAACCAGTCTTTCCGTCCTGTTTTCTCTGTTTAATTAAGCTGTCATATCGCACATGAGGCAAAAAGGATTTTTTTTTTCAGGTGTTAATGAAGCCTGCGGCATAGCGAAGCCAGTGGGTTGTGTGGAAGGTGCTTTCTTTGCCCTGTATTCTGCCTCACAGGTTGCCATCCAGATAAACTCATGAACTCATTTCAAATATACTGATTTGACATTTTTTACGCATTTTCCAGTCGTTGTGTAATGAGCAGTCTTGTGGTGACTTTAAATTCTGCTTTGTACAAGGCTCTGCCATACTGTTGTTTTCCATTGAGCAATACCATGAAAGATGAATTACAACATAGGTCCCTCTCTCATTCTCTCTCTCTCTCTCTCACTGTCTCACTGTCTCTCTCTCTCCCCGTCTCACTCGAGTGTGTCGTCTCGTTATCTCTGCCTCCCACTCTCGCCCCATTGCTGCCTCCCCGGAGTGAGGCAGGGTTAAGGCTGTGCCCAGGGCAGCAGGCTATATTAATAAGACATACTGCCATGGAAAGGTATGGATCAGAGGAGAAAACACCGCCCTGGGCTAACTCGCAACAAATGAAGGTACAGGGGAGAGAGAGAGAGAGAGCGAGAGAGAGAGGACAAGAGAAACCTAAGCCCCCTTCTGCACTGCGTGTTCAGGGCTGTTGTTGTTGTTTCACCTGTGCACCTGCGGTGGAGGTAGTTACAGAGCCGGATCAATGCGTAAAAAAGGCAGAGGTGTCACTGTGGGACAGGAAGCTGACAATGATATGTTGCACGTCACGCGTCCGCACACCGGAGTGCTATCTGGAACCGCACACGGGGACGGCAATATGTCGGATTGTTGGGTTCTGTGTAAACAAAGGCGGGATGACAGCAATATAGATTGAAGGGAAGACATAATGCCCGGGGGGGGAAGCAAAGTTGGCTCTCAGGGTTTAAAAGAAAACAAAGACGTGAGACGGAGGGATGATAAGGTCTGAAATGATGGAGTCAGCAGGAGGGCTTATATAAAGGCCAGTGACGGGAGGCGTCTGAGAGCTCGCAGGTATATCTGAGGTATCCCGGGGTGTGATCGTAAAGGAGAAGATCAGCAATGCGGTGAGAAATAAAAGGAGGAGGGGGGGGGGGGAAAGGTGCCTTGAAGAGATGCAGGTCTTTGAGTTTGAAATCAAGTCCTGGCGATCGCTCTGACCACCGATTCATCACCGAATTACCTTTCTTCCGTCAAACTGAAATAACAAAGCTGGGATCACTGTGATTTCCTCGTCCGGGTCTGTTTTATATCCTTGTTCGTATGCCACTGTTTTTTGTTTTGTTTTTTTTTGTGAAACAAGACAAAAGCTCTTGAGGGGGGCGTTTGGCTATGCCTATCTAAAAATGTCCCGAACTGCTCTCCTAAGCACGTCCTGAATTAAAGCCATTGTGATGGTAATTTTGTCACCTCTAATGGACAATTAGATATGGCAGCATGAAGAGAACACTCTGCATAACAATCCCTGGGTTGTAATTACTTCACCAAATGGCGTGGTTGCTTGTGTGCCTATGGATCACTGAAGCAGTGAGACAATGGGGTGCAGATAGATTGAAGGTGGAAGGGGCAGTTGCTGTACTAAACGCTCCCTTCCCTGATAAAAGCCTGATGGATGAGGAGCTGTATGAACCTTCATGCATCTGGCTCATAACGACTCGCTCGCTCTCACGGCACAAACTCAGCCGTGTTTGTGCCGGTAGCCCCAGAGCGCTTTAATTAATTCTTGTTGAGCACTGAAAAGTTCTCTTTAAAAAGGGGAAGTCTTGACTGTGTCAAGTCCTGGAAACCAGTCCATGAAGGTTCCCAGCCCTTCAGGTCACAGTCCATGCAGAAGTACAAGTGGTACCTACAACTTTGTACCACTCGAAGATACGTCAGTCAACTTTCCTGCCAAAGTTTTGCTTCGTGAGAGATGTTTTTCTTGCTTCAAATCCAGGTTTGTCATTTGGGAATTTGTTTTTATGTTCTCTCCGTGTCTGTGATATGGGGTTGGCTTCAGCTTCTCCCAAAAAGCCCCTCCAACTGTACCAACACAGACACGATGTTCTCTGTTCTAGCTACAGCCCACAGCGTAGTATGATATGGACGTTGTTCTGCCGTTCACCTGAAGATCTATTGGAGCAAAATGCTGAAAACTTTGTAAGAGCGTACTCACTCATTTCCTGCACTATCAGGGCTCAGATGTCTCATCGTGATGCTTTCATTCCACTTCAGTCATTCAGACTAGCACAGGAAACCCACCAGTCCCATTTTATGTGAGTAGAAGTGAAGGAACCGATCGAAAACGTACCATTTCTCCACCTTTGTTGTGTAGCCGGTTTGTTGTAGGCCACTGCATGATGGCGATGGCGATGATGATGGCGATGATGATGATGATCGGTGTGTTTCTCTGTGCATTGCCGTGATATGGCGTTTCTGTAGAATTCATCCAGCTCTCGCCGCCGCGACGTTCCTTATCAATAAAGCTTAGTGAGCCTGGTCCAGAGCCATGATGGTTCTTTTTCCATGACTTTGACTGAGAGTCATTATGGTTTCATCATTTCATGAAACTTTTCAGCTCCTCTCTCTCTCTCTCTCTCTCTCTCTCTCTCTCTCTCTCTCTCTCTCTCTCTCTCTCTCTCTCTCTCCCTCTCTTTCTCTTTCTCTTGTTACTGATGAGTGGTCTGTGTTTTGTGGTGTGGTCTCTTGAGGTTTGTGATACCTTCATTTGTACCACCTGGTGGTCGGTGGTGATGTGACAGATTTTTTTGTTTTGTTTTGTTTTTTGGGGGGGGGGGGGGGGTGGATTTTCTGTCATTAGCTGCTGCTGATGGCCGCCGTGTTTGATGCCTGTTGCTCTGCACATCAGTAGTTTCTGTGTTGTTTTCCAGGATTTTCCAAATTGTGGCTCTGCCCAGTGTTTGTGAAATGGCTCTTATCGATTTTTCCTTCTTTGCTCCGCATCAAAATAACTTGCTTTTCTCCCATAGACAGGTCACTGTCTTTGTGTGTGTTTTTTTCTTCTCTATACAACAGCAGTCTTCACAAGTGAAACCCAAGGCTATAGCCGTTTGGAGAAGCAGCTATTTAATGTTTAAACAATTGACCCAAAAGACAAAAGACCCGGGCATCAAGAAACACCTGTCAATCACAGCCATATTAACACATCTGGACGGAAATAAAAACAAAAAAGTGTTTGTATTTATCCTCAGTGCCCAACAAAAAGAGAGGAACCATTACAGTTGTTTTCTACATTAATGATGTTAATTAAATTGGAAATCTCTTGATGAAGTCGCTGAAAGAAACAAGCCTGATGTAATAAACCTAATGGGATATGACTCTGATATTAGAAAGGCAATTAATGGCAACGTCCCCCCAAATTAAATTATGTTGTCAATGCAGGAAAAAGCTAACGTCTTCTTTATGAATAGTGCAAAGTGGGATTTTTCTCGTCAGGTGTTCAGCGTCTAATGTTTATGTTTTCAGTGCAATAATTAAAAGGCAAATTATTGCCTATATATTTTGTGATCTGACCGTAAAGTGCAGTGTGTCGGTCCACTTCTTTGACCCACATTTGAAATTGTTGTTGTATTGGATGATGCTAACCTGTTAAATGAAGGGTAAAGGATCATTTCATGAAGTTTGAACAGTTGTAGTCACAGACTCTCTCTCTCCTCTCTCTCTCTTCTCTCTCTGTCTCGCAGGTAACGAGCTGTTGTACCGCGATCGTGACGGCGACGTCGTTAAGTACAACGTCGATGCCGATGAAAAGATCATCCTGGTCCATAACAAAAAGTTTGTAAGTCCTTTTCTTCTCTTCTTCCTTTCTGGAATTTGACCCATTGATCAAATGAAAACTTTTCTTATAACGTCAGCAAATCAAAGCACCCAAAGCGCTTTTTTTTTTGTGAACTGTTAACACTTGGGGCTTGGTTGTGTGGGAGAACGTCGAGATGGAGATGTAGTGTCAACGCCGCCGCCGCCGCAGCAGCTCGGGTGACGACACACAACATTATGTCGGCTATCAAATCACCAGGCCCCGGCTCGGAGATTAATGCAACTCCCATTTGCCTCGGGAGCTGAGCCATCCGTCAGAGGCAGTCGTTTAATGAGTGGTTTAATGAAAAAAATACCACGCATGGTTAAAGGTCTCATCTTTTTGTCTACCCACCCCCCACCCCCCCCCACTACCACACCCCCCGCCTCTGCCTTTGCTTCTCAGGAAATGTACAAAGCCAGCAAGTATGAGGTGTCGCCTGACATGAAGCATGTGCTGCTGGCCTACAACGTCGCACCGGTGAGCTTCTCATTTGTTTGCTTGTTTTTTGAATTAGCAAAGTGACAGCTAAATATGTCAGCCGCCTCCACTGGGGGGGAGGGGGTGGGGGGGGCGGCGTGGTTGCGATTACGGATGGTGAGGGGAAGAGCGGGAAGAAGCGATGGCGGTGGAGTCCAGCACAGGCGAGTGGAGCGGTGATGAGGGACGCGGGAAGACAAACGAACCCCACGATGCTGCACAGCCTCTCGCACAGGGTCATGAGGTCGACAGTCGGAACCGTTGTCAGGGGAGTTGTCACTTCTCCGCAACTGCCCCGGATCTCCATCAGCACCGCCAGCACCTCGGAACGTTTCACCTCACGACATAACAAACGCAGATCGAGCTTTTCGAATGGGTTTTATGACTGATGCCTGTATTTTTACCTCGCGTGACTCCACCGCTCCGTCACCGCACCGTCACCGCTACGTCACCGCTACGTCACCGCTCCGTCACCGCACACAGACTCTGTACCAGTCGCTGGCGTGTGAAAGATGCTGGCACAGACATAACCTTGTGTTATTGCTCGAGATGAATGAAAAATGTTAGAGCGCGCTGGAGATGTCTGCCGCATGCGTTTGCATTTATTATTCCATCCGAACCTCCGTCACCTTGATAGATGACGGTCATTCCCCCCGTACGCTCCGAGTAGCAGCGGAAAAGTCACATCGGCATTCGCGCACAGCTCCACCTGCAGAAAGGATCTCGTCATAATAAATATAGTGTTTGCCACGTATGCAGATTTTTATACTGACAGAGAAAGAAACTTGACGTCAGACTGAAAACAATGTTCTCTCTCACCTCTCTGTGTTATTTATTGTCTTTGTATCAAATATCTGGACCTGCAAAGTGAACTCCTCCACCTCTGCCCTCTTCCAGGTTTACCAGTACTCCTACACGGCCTTCTACATCATCTGCAGCTTGGAGACTCCGTAAGTGGGCGGCAGGAATGTCGCTCATTATCTCATCCTACAACATCTCATCCGACTTTACTGCCTGTCCCCGCCACTTCTCTCAGCCACCTCCCACAGAGCGCTGACGGCAGCCGCAACCCCACCGCCCCCCTCGTGCACATCTGTCTCCTTCCATAACCTTATAACAGGAGACTTTCAGACACAGTCAGATGCTGATTAAGGGAAGAGGTTAAAAAGATACACGATGAAAAGCTATTGTAAGCTATCTTGTATTGTCTGTGTGTCCCGTGAAGGAACAGCCATTCGTTTCATAAAAACGAACATCGAACACAGAAAATAATAAAAAGTAATCGATCATCATGAAAAATGGCAAACTTGCCGCGTACACAGACAAACTTTCCTATGAGGAAGTGATAAGCAAGACGTTATCGATGGTTTACCCAAGATAATTGATTAAACCGTGACATTAAGTGATGACTCACACTAACATTTTTAATAAACTCATAATTCACTTTTTCAAAAAAACATTTTTTTTTTTTAAAGAAAGTCAGAAACATTAGCATTGATATTACCTCCATGACATATCACTGCCACACCAGGTCCCCACAGCGGCTCTCCTGCTCAAATCTATTTACCTGCTGCCACCCAGTGGTCAGACGCTTCCTCAGCTGATGACCTCATTCATCCTCAGCCCCAGACAGAGACATAGAGGCAGCGGCCGCTGTAACTCTGCAGCCTGCACTGCACAGCACTTTTGCCAATAAGGAGCAGTGACACTGTTACACAGCGCTGGTATTTATAGATGCTGTTTTCAGGATGTGCTGCTGCAGTGCCTCGAGTGCACAGTCATTATGTGTCTGAGGGCCGATGTTATTGTTGTTGCCTTTGTCTGTGCACCACAGGGAGACGTGGAACCTGAACCCTCCGGAGGTGCGGAATGCTCAGCTGCAGTTTGCAGGCTGGGGACCTCAGGGTCAGCAGCTGGTAAGAACTCTACGTCCACCTGTGTTCCCCTCACCTGTATAATAACACATGCATATCCTGCTTCCTTCTTCTTCATTGACCTTTCTATAAACCCCAGTCCACACCTTTATTTGTCCCCTGATGGGAGGAGTGGGAAGTTGACGCCTTTTGATTTCTTTGGCCACTTTCTGCAGCAGAGTCCCCACACGTCCGCAAGCGTGAGACGTTTTCCACATCATGCATACATTCTGCCTGATCTTCTCTTCTGTCTGTCTGTCTCTCCACAAACGCCTGGGGAAAATGCAGGGTCTTTTATAAACTTGTCACTGCGTGGTTTCGGTGGCGGGCAGGTAGCATGCCGAGAGTTTTTCGAGCGCCTCAGCTGAAGGCGGCGGGGGATGACATTGACGAGAGCAGCGAGAATAAAAAAACCAAGCCGTAAAGTTTCTGGCTGTAAAATCAAAACTATAAACGCAAAGATGCTAAAATGTTCCTCGGAGCTTAGAGAAAAGGTAAAAAAAAAAAAACTATGTTGGTTTGACTCACTCAAGTACAAGAGGTGATTTAATATCGTTGACATGAAAATTGCAGTTAGAAACATTAAGCTTTCTTCAGACGTCAGATCCCGTGAAGAGCGCAGACAAATCAAGTGCTTCCACTGCTTTTCTGCAAAACGAGACGTTCGAGCCATCAAGATCAGAGATAATGGTGCGTTCAGGTGCGCTGACAGATCACAAAGCCGGACCTTTCAGGGAATAAATGGCTGTGTAATTGTGTGAAGTTACAGTCGAGAAGTTGTTGGTTTGTCTTTGAAAATGGCAAAGAAAGTTTCTGGGTAAATATATCAATGTAACTCTCAGCCGGAGAAGTCAAGGCCTGATTTCCATTCTTTAGCTTTTATTGAGAGTCCACCTGAACGCGCCATTTCATTCGCCAATTGACCAGCGCACAATGGATTATAGGATTATATAGGAGTGTTGCAACAGAAGCACAGCAGAGCAGGACCTCTGCACCCGGAGTCGTATTTAATCTTCATTTATTCCTGTCACTGGGTCCGGAAGACGTTTGTGTCCTTAAAACTCTTTTGTCCCTCAGGACATTAGGCGTCGCAGTGATTCACCGAGATGTCCCAGCAAACAATATTTAAATTAAACACCGTTGTTTGAATCACAAAAAAGCGTCTTCCAAGATGAGTCATCATCATCCAGCCGCCTTCATCATCACGCCGTCGAGAGCATTAATGAGCTTCAGTCTGTTGGTTTGCAGGGCAGAGAGACTATAAGTGATTACATCCCGCAGCACAATGCTATTAATTACCCGTTATCTCATCGGTGGATTAATTAACGCAGACGGCAGACTGATACAGCCTGAAGTTTCCCACCGTTCCTTCGGGTTCCTCAGCAGCGGCTGGTTGCCCTGAAGATTGACGCGTCCTCTGTCGACGAGGTGAAGGTCGACGTTGTCCGGATAAAACGAGCAAACACGGTCCACAGGCAAACGCGTGTGTCGTCATAATGAGGCATCTCATTTGCATAAATCCGTCCACCTGTTTTTTTGTTTTTTTTTTCTGATTTCAATCCCTCATGCACGTGAAAGCACACACACACAGCGCGTCCTCATATTCACCCCGAGAAAAACACTGTGTCCAGCTGCGTTCTGCTTTTTTTTTGCAGATGGCATCAGTTGTTGTGGAAAATAAACGCTACAATGAAAAGACACTTCTTTTTTTTTCCTTTTTTCCCCCTGCTCCCTGAAGGCAGCCAGCCGTTAGTGCACGGTTGACACGTATTCACACATGTGAAGTTACGACGCTCAGCCACACGGGGCCTCACACTTTTGTGCGAGTGAGGACGAGACAAACTGCAACACAATGGCCAAATCTCACAGGAGTAAAGTTTATTCTCTGCTCCAGAGCTGTGGAAAATTTGCTTTGTGGCTCGACTTGGCCGACGAGCGAGTCGACTTGACTTTAATTTCAATTTCTTGTGCGTTTTGATTTGCAGCGTTGTTGCTTGTTGCGTCTGAAACAAGGGAAACCAAAGTCGCGTCGCTCTCCTGAGTTTGCTCCAAGTGTTTTGAGGATTAATGTGGATCGGTGTTCGCTGGCAGAGATCGACTGTTGTTCGGGGAACAGGGCCAGCGCCTCCCTCTGTGCTGTGTCCCAGATTAATTTCTGTACAGGGACTCGATGACACCAACAGCGAGACAAGACGCCGAACCACGTGGGCCCGCAGCCCCCCCTCGAGGAAAATGAATCTCAACAGCTTTGTTATTAAAAAAGATGAAATGTTTCGAAAGAAAAATGTTTCAAAAGAATCATTTGTGGAATGATTCTGTGGTTTTATGTGGTGGAGCGATGGGCGGTACGTTGGACTAGTGGTCGGTATGTGCATAAACAGTTTGAATCCCTGTGAGTAGCCGTGGACAGCGAGCATTGGATTTCCTGCTGTGCATCATCCAGTCATTATGAAGTATCAGTGTGTATCTCTTACAAACCGATACCTTACTTTCCTCGAGGCCAATACTTTCCACCGTCCTTGAGATCCTGAGCGAGCCCTTTGCCGTAATAGCCCCAGATTGATTTGTAACGTTCTACACATTCCAGCCACTAGAGCTGCCCTGCCCTGCCGCGCTCACTGTGGCTCTGATGATCTATTATTCTGTGTAATGAAAGAGTTGACCTTCAGTTATCGCCATCGCCCCGCAGCCCTTTGGCGGAGGGCGTCAAAGTCAAAATGTGCTTGCCGTCTTACGGGGGGAGACATTTTCTTCTCTCTTTTGTTAAACGCGTCGGTTTCCCTTTGATCAAAAGCTGCAAACATGTGCACTGATGCCCTGTGAGTGACAGGTGGAAAACCTCCACACACACACACACACACACACTTGTGTGTGTCTTTAACCCCGGGTTGATCCGGTGTTACCATGACTCCTGCCTGGCAGCTGCAAATGATCCTGAAACGGACATTCAAGCATCTTCTGTGTTTAAGATAATCTGATTTAATGAACATCTCAACGTCTCTCTCTCTCTCTCTCTCTCGCCCATGTAGATCTTCATTTTTGAGAACAACATCTACTACCGCTCCACAGTGGAGAGCCGCTCCATTCGCCTGGTGTCCACCGGCAAGGAGGGCGTCATCTTTAACGGCCTCAGTGATTGGCTGTATGAAGGTAAGACAGGTAGAAACACTTGTCTCACTTTGCGGAGGCGTCACGGAGCCGTGCGCGCAGTTTGTCTTCTGTGCCCTGGTTTTTGAAATCGCAGTCTGTGAGTCTGTTCTCGCGTCACTGGAGGCGAAGGGAATTTTGTTTGCGCCGCTCAAAGCTCAAACGCGTCTTTGAAGATACTGCTTACTCGGCATATTCCACAAACCAAAACGGCAGAATCAGACCGGACAGAAACTTCCACACGTCAACATAAATGGAGGAGCGTGACAGCATGTACAAAATATATTAATTTTTCTTACCTGATATCCTAATACACGCTCCTCTCATATCCCTTAAGTGTTTTTCTTTTTTTAATTTTTAAAGCCTCTGTAATTTGTACTTCCCGTTTATCCCAGAACCACACGGGACGTTTGGAAGTTTATTTAGGATCAAAGTTTAATGAACTGAACAGCAGATGCACAAATCGCCAAATCTTTTTTTTTAAGGCAAAATTAAAATGAACACGGTGCGAAAGACTCGATCCTCAAAATTTGAAACTGTCTGAAGCGACTCATGAGAAAATTGTCCTGCGGTTTGACTCGAAACGCATTAAGGATTAATGACGTGACATAACATGGCGCCGACAGACACGTTAGCATTGTTTTTCCGCCGCAGCGCTTGATTTCCCACAGGTAAATTAGAAATGGAAAATCTGTCAATGCGCTTGTACTTTACATCGCCCCGGAAACAAATGAAAGTTGTACATCAGGTGATTTGCATGAGCTCGGCGGTGGCGGCGTGTGTTGTCACAGCTCACCTGTGTCCCCCGCAGTCAAAGCTAATGGATTTAGCTCCGCGGCGGCGTGTGCACGCTGCGCTCCAGCGGAACAGTGTTTTTATAACAGCTAGAGGGAGATGGAGAGTCGCAGACTCACAGATAAGGAGATGTAAGAGAGCGGCCCCATAAAACAATGCATTATTGTAGCGTAGCGTGAGCGGCTGCCACCGGGGAGGCCCCTCAGGATTTAGAAGCCGTGACCCAGTGGTTATCTGAGGTCGCCAGTGCAGGACGAGAGCTGTTTGTGCGGCGCGTCCCTCTGCGGGATCTCTTATCTGACGTCTCAGACCACATCCATCCTTCAAGAGCAAAACCCACTCTCCACCATGTGAACATTCATCAGTGAGATACTGCAGCGCCGCACGTTTATGGGCTGCTGAAGATAATTTACACTCATCATTTATGGAGCAGACGAATCTTTCCCCTAGTGATAAAACACGGTATTGTCACCTATTTATTCCGACTTCTACATAAGTAGATGTCGGTGATGTGACGTAGAAACACAAGATAACGTCGCAGGACGATGATTATTGAAGTATTTAAACGTCTGTAGCACTGTAAATGGAACTTTTCTGATAACTGATGAAGAAAATAGTATCTCATCTCTGAGCCTCTGAATAGATTTGGCATTGGCTCGGTGGTGACGCTGCCCCCTGGAGGGCTGGCTCAGAGGCCGTGCCAGATTGTGTGATGTTTACATTCATCAGTGAGTCTGCAAGGCAGAAGAGTTTCCATGTTAATGAGTCTGAGTCTGCTCCGGCCAAGGTCAAACGGAGGCTCGGGCTCCAGCGAGGAGAAATGAGGTCTTAAGCTCCGTCTGCTGCTGCGTTGCAGATTTGATGCTGATTCAGGGGTGAAAGGTCGAGTCAATAATCTCTCAGGCTAGAATGGTCTACATCGCTGACTTAATCCATCTGTGTGTGTGTGTGTGTGTGTGTGTGTGTGTGTGTTTGTGTGTAGTTCGCATGCAGGGAGAACGGAGGAAAAAAAACGTTGAGAAGCTAAATTAAAAAAGAAGCGACGCAGCCAAGACGCCGTCAGCTGTGTGTAACAGTCCAGAACGCCTCAGGAGAGCGTGGAGAGCTCTGTCATCTGCTGGCTGTCTGATTATTGAGGCCTCAGTGATACTGACGCGTCCTGCAGTGTGACGCAGCCTGAGGAAACAGCTGTTTATTGGGCTCTGCTGCGCCGAGATAAAAACCCGGCGCGCCTTTGATTCTCCTCATGTTTGCCCCGTAGATGTTTGGCGAGATGACTGTTTGCATCGAGAGGATGGTTTGTAGGTTTGTTTCTGTTTGTCGCTGTGGTTGTGTCAGAACCCGCAGGACAGAGGCACAGAGAAAGACACTTCAGAAAAACACCATTAATAAAGGGGAATAAAATAATTTACGTTAAAACTCTTAGTCGACAACCAACTGTTTTCACCCATATATCATTAATATCTGTTTCTTTGACGACATCATTTATCATGATTTGGAGTTACCGGTAAATCAAATCATCTCATGACTATAACTATTTTAGGACCAGTTCATGTTCATGTTCATTGACAGTTTAATTAACATTATATATAACATCATTAAGGTTTACACCCTCCATTACCCCGAGAAACCATGGAGCCCAACAGTGTCTCCATTACGACTTCAAAAAAACAAAGTCTCCTGAAAAATAACAGCTCGGTTTATACAGTAGTTGATAAATTATTATGTGTTTGAAGTGTTACTTCAACTTTCTCTTAATTATAATCTCACTCCTCAGCCTTATTGAACTTGTTGTTGTGTCACTTTAAGTTCATGACGGGAAAAAAGAAAATAAAATCTGTTGTTGTTCTGCTTCCCAGAAAATGAGTCCGTGCAACTATTTCTGGACAAATACTGCGACGCACAGGATGAACGCATCCGAATATTATACTTCCTGTAACAGCATTTTCATATTACGTCATTCAGCAGTGATTTCTTCAGGATGAAGCACAAAGGAAAATCTCAGTTCGCTCTGTCACCTCAGGTAGCTCAGTGGCAGTCGCCTTGTATTTATAGTAGCAGCTGCATGTTGGCAGGAAAGTGAGAATGTCGTGTTGCCACTCACGTTTTGTACTTGAGACGCGTATATTTTTCCGTACTCGTATATGACTCGTCTTTTTCACGTCGTGTTCAGGACAGATGTTCCGAGCAGATGTAATAAGTTAAAACCCCAAATCAAACGCATAATTATTCCAGAAAGCTGCTTTTCGCGCTACTTCCCTGCTGCTGAACATGTGACACTGCTGCCCCCTGTTGGAAACACATTCTCACTTTTTTTACTAAAAGAAAAAAAAACAACTCCATCACTTTGGCGACACAGATTCATCCTGCTGCAGCATCACCATATAGCTGATCTTCTCCATCTGTATGTTTCTGCTTTCTGATAGTAACCGGAGAAGTTTGATCTTCTCTTCTTTTCCTCATTAGCCGGCTCTGTTTGTCCCGATCTGTCACCGCGTGCTCATTATTTCCCACCGGCCACTCCACTCACCGTGTCTCATGCATTAATAACACGCTCCACACTAATGTAGTGGGCACAGCGGGATGAGTGGAGGAGATGACTCTGTGACAGCTTCACCTTGGTAATCATCACAATGAGGTGGCTGGGGAAAAAAAAGAGAAAGAGACACGGTTTCATTAGTTCATTGAGAGTGAGCTCATCAAAACCAGCTTCGTTTGCACACTCTCTTCTCCCCCCATCACCGCCCCCTGTTTGTTTTCGTTTCCACGCACATATCGGGAAGCGTCCAGACACGTAACCGCTAACTCTCCTCAGCTCGCCAAGGTGACGGGCCGTCCTCAGCCGAGCGAATCCGACAGCCCGCTGGTTCCACTCCACGTGGAAAGCCTTTTAAGCTGCTGCCATTTTTATTTTCAAGGCGCCACTGTAACTGGCCATGCGGGAAATCATTTTTTATTTTTATATATTTAAAAAAAAAAAATTTCCATAATCATTAATGCTACTCTATTAATCAGTAGGCTGTGAGATCCAGTCGTTTCATTCCATGCTGGGTTCTGGCAGCAGGATGCAGGTAGACCCACCAGGCAGAGCAGAGGAGTAAAGTCTGACCTGACTAAACGCCGCCATTATGCCTGGTTCTTCTCATAAAGGCGACTGCAGACTTTTACAGAGGAACATTACAGAACAAATACACACATGTGCTGTGGGTGATGTTCAGACAATGCTGCATAGGAAGTAATTCCACCAAGCGTTGCACTGTTGATGAAAATGCAAATTCCCAGCTGACGTCTGTTAATTCCCCAAAGCCAGCGCCCAGTTCCACAGATAAACAGCGTTAATGAAATTTTAATTGCAAAAGTTGATATAAATGTAGCTGGTGGCAGACGCACAACAATAAATCGGACTGTTTCGATGCCGAATGCGTCGTTGCCAAAGACGGAATAATGAAGGAGAGCAGTCACGGCCATGTTTTATGTTGTCAAAAAATTCCCTCAGTGAGCTTTGATTTCCATAATTACTCAGTGAGTGTGTGTGTGTGTGTGTGTGTGTGTGTGTGTGTGTGTGTGTGTTTGTGTGTGTGTGTGCAACCCAAAAAACTGAACTTATGTTTTAAGTGTGCTCTGTAGTTTTACCTGGTGAGAAAGTGTTGGTCTGTTTGGTCAATTTGTGGAAAATGTAGTTCAGGTCTATTTTAGGTCGATGGGCTGCGCTGAGATTAAAAGGCGGTGTGATTTATGACCACGCTGTTTGCATTTGTGTGTACTTTAAAAAGAGAGGCACACAGTCCACAGTGAGAGTCCACATATAGAAAACAGGTCAGTGGAGAGGAAGTGGAAATGTGTTGCTGGTCGAGCAGAAAACTTTGGATTTTGCCACTTTGACCTGATTTATAGGACTTTTGTTTTCTCCGTTCTAAGAGCACTGATTTTCCAATTTGTTTCCCTATTTTGATGAAGTGGATTATTATAATTACTTTCCGTTTGTAGTGGGAAGAGTGAACTCATTGCCAGCACGTTTGCAGCTACTTGCGTCGTCGGAAAGTTCATAACTTATCTAAATCACATATGGCAGCCCACTTTTAGGAATTAAAAAATGTAATGAGCTTCTGTGAACACAGAGTCTCTAATGACACCGCACTTTATAGATTGTAAAAGACAATTTCCCAGAACACCTGTTAGTTTCCAGCCCTGACAAGTATCAGTCGTGCCATTTTGTTGGCCTGCAGCCATGTCATTAACTCCTGTCTGTGCGATTTTATTCACTGTCCTTATGATTGATGGTCATTTTATTCTGCCTGTTCCAGAGGAGATTTTCCGGTCCCATGTCGCCCACTGGTGGGCCCCAGATGGTGCGAGGTTAGCGTATGCCACAATCAACGACACCCTGGTGCCCAAGATGGAGCTGCCCATGTTCACAGGCACGCCTTACCCGATGGGGAAAGAGTACCACTACCCAAAGGTAAACATTCAGTTAAACAATTCAAGCATTGAATTGTAACGATAAGTTGAGTATTTCATGAAAATGAAGACATATAAGGTCTTTGTAAGGTTTTGTAGTTCACCCAGTGTTTTTTTTTCCACCTTTTCTCCTCCTCCTCTTCAGGCTGGTGAGGAGAACCCTGTCATCACGCTGTATGTTGTGAACCTGAACGGTCCTCTTCACACCATCGAGATGAGAAGACCTGATGATCCCAGGATAGGGTGAGATGACAAAACTGCCACTGTCCATATCCTGCAGGCAGCCGCATGAATAGAGATGTGAACCCTTTAGAAAGACATGGTGTCTTTTTGATTGTTCATGAAACGTGAACCGATGGCACAAACAAAGACGAGGCAACTCACCTAATAACATGCAAACATAAGACGTTCAAGCTGAGCAAACTGTGGGAACCTAGCTTCTCCACAGATTGTATGATAACAGGAATGTCTCTGAGCTCGTTCACTACAGTCTTTCAATAAATTTGGAAATTCATTTCCCCTCAGTGATGGAGAGCTGCCCAGCCTCCATCCTGCTTCACCCTCGGGAATGACTATTTCATTTTGGTACATGGTGCCCTGGACACCGCGCTGCATGTTCTCCCCAAACAATTCAACCAACGCTTCATTTCCCCAGTTCACTGATCCTTCTGTGTTGTGCGTTTATACTCAGCTGGATGCCCACGTCTGGTCTAGTGAGAGTTTACACAGAACTCAGTCATCTCCTTCAATCTCTGTTCTTTAAAATGGGAATTGATGAGTATTTAAAACCTTTGCAACCCTTTTCCATGTTTTGCAGACGCTTTGTGCGAACTTCAAAAAGTTTCAATGTTTTTTGTGTGCTAGTAACCTACAGCTTCAATCTTATTTTCTTCCTTTTTACAAACTACACTACGAATATTTCAAAACTGTAAATGGAGAAGAATAATACTATTTTTGATTATATACAAATTTATGCACAAATGAAGATCATTCTTAAGGTTTTGCTTCTGTTTTCTTGCTACTGTAGAGTCTGTGAATTCCATTTTCTCCAGTTATACATTTCACTTAATGTGTTTCCATGTTCAGTTCCATTAAGTTTAATGCCCTCATTTGCTCTGGTCGTTTTTATACCCATTTTTTATTCCTCCTTTGCGGTGGCTCATTATAGTCCTGTATGCTGCTCTAATGTCTCAATTTCTCTGTAAGAAATCATAAATAATTCATCACTTTTTAAAATTCGATCTTAATCTAAAACTAGTGAATGGAAATATTGTTTTTTTTTTTTCAGTCATCATCCTATTTTCTAATATTTTCATTCACCCACACATGTTGATTCACATCATTATTATTATTTTCTTTTTGTTTTGTAGTGAATACTACGTGACCATGGTGAAATGGGCAACCACCACCAAACTGGCCATTAACTGGCTGAACAGAGCCCAGAACATTTCTATACTCACGCTGTGTGAAGCCACAACAGGAGTCTGCACAAAGGTACACTTGAGTCCGTTATGTATAGATAAATCAAAAACTGTTTGTTACACTGTTACACTCACTGAAACCCCTCCCACTGCTTTGTTTTGTTTTTCAGAAACATGAGGATGAAAGTGAAGGTTGGTTGCACAGGCAGGTGAGAATTGTGACAAATGTAAATTGTAAGAGTTGGCGAGTTCATATCTTTAAAATTTACCACTTACACTTTGTATCATATATATAAATGTTGTTTTGTTAATTCCCGAGTGTGAACAGTCTTCTGTGTATCCTCAGGACGAGCGGCCTCTGTTTTCCAAAGATGGACTTAAGCTTTTCTTTACTCGGGCCATTCCTCAAGGAGGCAGAGGCAAGTTCTTCCACATCTCCATGTCCATCTCTCAGGTAAGAGAACATCCATGTGTGATTTAGATTATCAAACATGGGTGACAACATGGAAAAAGTTGTGAGATCGTGCTAAAACAATCATATCCAGTTTTGGTCATCAAAAGAGCAAGAGAATGTGTTCAAATGTGGTTTGGTTTTTTTATGGATAAATATTTTTTAACAGAATTCAGCTAGTTATGTCCTTTATAATCTTTATTTTCAATACTTCATTTACTTTTGGAAGAACATGCTTACTATCATGCAGGAGCTCATGGTGATTAATCATAATAGGCTTTAAAAAAAGTTTAATTATCAAGTTAATCCTGCACTTAACATTTTTACTGAAGTCCTTATTCACTCCCCAAAGCCTAACACCAGTACAGACACGCTACAGTCCATCACCTCTGGAGACTGGGATGTGACTGAAGTCCTTGCCTATAATGAGGATAGCCAGCTGATGTGAGTATGAAGTAAATTAAGTTTAGTTTAAACAAACAAAGATCATGTTGATGCACCACAAACTCATTCACATAAATTTATGTAGTAGTGTCTTATCAAGATAATCCCATTTTTTGATTAGAATATATTCTGAAAATTTGGAAGCAGTAAATTGGAGGTTTCAGCACCACGGACAGAGACAGAGAGCGCGAGAGAAGGCACCATCAAATACTGGAGTTTCTGCTGTCTCTATCCATGGTGCTGAAAGCCCAGTATGGCCAGAGGACAGTAAAGGAGATTGACTGTTGCTGTCCAACAAGAAAATGAGCATGTTTATTGTTAAGATTATGATCAACACTGTTCAAGATAATGCTTCAGAATAATGCCTGCTGTAAAAGCGCCCTCTATCCACGTTTCGACCATGAGGTGTGTGACTCATCCCCGTCGCTCACAGATAATTTCACGCCCACGCAATAGGTCAGAGGGCAACTGCGATCTGACTATTATTCACACAAAAAACAAAAATATATATTTAAAACATATTTACAAACACAATTACTTTGTTCCCCAGTGTTAACTGAACTTCCCTAGCCAAAGGCCTCTCCCCTCGTTGGCCCTCTTCTTTTCTATAATGATAAGTTCCTGTTTTTTTTTTCTCTATCATTCATTTATGAAACATCTATCCAAGTCAGTAGCTGGTGCAGTGTTCAAATGTTCCCGGTGCTTTATTTCCACACAGGAGAACACAGCTCTGCTCAAGCGAAAAATTAAAGTAGCCTGATTTGTTGTTTGCCATTATGAATTATTGTTGAAGTTGAACTCACAACATCACATCTGTTTTTCTGTTTCCAACAATGTAGATACTTCTTGAGCACTGAGGATGGTCCAAAGCGAAGGCATCTGTACAGGTAAAGATTGTTGCTGTGGCACTGAGGTGAACTGTTTATTTGAAATGAAAGCTGTTTTAGTTTAGCTCATTTTAATCTGCAAATAGTGAACCGATTTTTCTGTTTCTATAGCGCTGACACATTTGGTTCGTTCAACCGTCGCTGCCTGTCCTGTGCCTTGTCTGAGACCTGTGGCTACATCAGCGGCTCGTTCAGCCACAATATGAGCTACTTCCTGCTCAACTGCCAAGGTAACTAACCAGACATATAAGATGTAGATTCCCATTTGCTCATTTATCAACATCCTCAAGGAAAGTAAGGCTTTTTACAGCAGACTGTTAAGGCGGAACGCTAAGACTGTTAAGACTAAAGGTGTATCCTTAATTATGTAGAGAATGATGTCAACAATGACATCAAATACATCAGGATTTCCCCAAAAATTGTGGACAATTAAATGTTTGCAAGATTTTGTGACAGAAATAAAGTCATAATCAGAAAATTTTGGCATAATCACAAAAATTACAAGTTGAAAAAACATCCCAGAATAGCATAAAATAGCGTGCAATCACCCCCCAGAATGATATTTTGTTGATTAGATGCCAGAAAATCTAATTATCTTAAAGGTCAAAAGCTGTAAAAAAAACGTAAGGGGTTGTTAGTATGTCGAAAATGACAAAAAAGGGCCAAAAATTAAAAGTGGAAGTAACGCACTAGAATGACATAAAGTAGAGTTCAATCACCCCCTAGAATGATATTTTGATGATGAGACACCAGAAAACCTCATTTTCTCGTAAATCAAAAATCGTTAAAAAAAAAACATAAGGGGTTCCCAAAAATGGCCAAACACGAAAAAGTGAAATAACGCAACTGGTAGAAAATAACCTGAAATCACCCCCCAGAATGATATTTGGTGGATTAGATGCCTGAAAAACTCATTTTCTTGTAGGTCAAAAATCGCAAAAAGACGTAAGGGGGTAGTATATCGAAAATTCACAAAAATGGCCAAACACGAAAAAGGGAAATAATGGGCCCAATTGGTAGAACATAGCCTGAAATCACCCCCCAGAATGATATTTTGTGGATTAGATGCCAGAAAACCAAATTTTCTCATAGGTGAAAAATCTCAAAAAGACGTAAGGGGGGGGGGGGGTTGTCGAAAAATTCCCAAAAATGGCCAAACAAGAAAAATTGAAATAATGCGCCCAATTGGTAAAAAATAGCTTGAAATCACCCCCCAGAATGAGATTTTGTGGATTACTCAGCAGAAAACCTCATTTTCTCATAGGTGAAAAATCTCAAAAAGACGTAAGGGGGGGGTGGTTTGTCAAAAATTCCCAAAAATGGCCAAACAAGAAAAATTGAAAAAATGCGCCCAATTGGTAAAAAATAGCCTGAAATCACCCCCCAGAATGAGATTTTGTGGATTACTCAGCAGAAAACCTCATTTTCTCATAGGTCAAAAATCTCAAAAAGACGTAAGGGGGTGGCATTTTCGACATACCCCAATTTTTCGACCTATGAGAAAACAAGGTTTTCTGGCCACAAATGAACAAAATATCATTCTGGGGGGTGATTTAGCGCTATTTCCTGCCATTCTGGCGCGTTATTTCCACTTTTCGTTTTTCGCCATTTTTGGACATTTTCGACATACTAACCCCTTACGTTTTTTTTCGATTTTCGACCTATGAGAAAATGAGGTTTTCTGGCCACTAATCAACAAAATATCATTCTGGGGGGTGATTTCACGCTATTTCCTGCCATTCTGGCACGTAATTTCCACTTTTCGTTTTTCGCCATTTTTGGACATTTTCGACATATTAACCCCTTACGTTTTTTTTCGATGTTCGACCTATGAGATAATGAGATTTTCTGGCCACTAATCAACAAAATATCATTCTGGGGGGTGATTTACCGCTGTTTCCTACCATTCTGGTGCGAAATTTCCACTTTTCGTTTTTCGCCGTTTTTGGACATTTTCGGCATACTAACCCCTTATGTTTTTTTTCGATGTTTGACCTATGAGAAAATGAGGTTTTCTGGCCACTAATCAACAAAATATCATTCTGGGGGGTGATTTCACGCTATTTCCTGCCATTCTGGCGCGTTATTTCCACTTCTCGTTTTTCGCCGTTTTTGGACATTTTCGACATACTAACCCCTTAAGTTTTTTTAAATTTTCGACCTATGATAAAACGAGGTTTTCTGGCCACAAATCAACAAAATATCATTCTGGGGGGTGATTTCACGCTATTTCCTGCCATTCTGGCGCGTTATTTCCACTTTTCGTTTTTGGCCCTTTTTGGACATTTTCGACATACTAACCCCTTACGTTTTTTTTCGATGTTCG
>JAFBJQ010004055.1:0-27199 GCA_016785345.1 Trinectes maculatus | reverse complement strand
GCACCATCAACCGCAACTTCAGGACCGACTACAACAACTCCAGAATCAACGACGACAACACCAACTACCACAACTACAGCACCATCAACCGCAACTTCAGGACCAACTACAACAACTCCAGAATCAACCACCACAACTACAGTACCAACTACCATAACTACAATACCAACAACTGCAACTACAGCACCATCGATCGCAACTTCAGGACCGACTACAACAACTACAGAATCAACCACAACAACGACAATACCAACTACCACAACTACAATACCAACAACTGCAACTACGGCACCATCGACCACAACTACAGAATCAACCACAACAGCTACAGGATCAACCACAACAACGACAATACCGACTACCACAACTACAGGATCAACCACGGCAACGACAATACCAACTACCACAACTACAATACCAACAACTGCAACTACGGTACAATCGACCACAACTACAGAATCAACCACAACCGCTACAGGATCAACCACAACAACAACAATACCAACTACCACAACTACAGGATCAACCACGGCAACGACAATACCAACTACTACAACTACAGTACCATCAACCACAACTACAGCATCAACCACAACAACGACAACACCAACTACCACAACTACAGCACCATCAACGGCAACTTCAGGACCGACTACAACAACTCCAGAATCAACCACCACAACTTCAGAATCAACCACAACAACGACAACACCAACTACCACAACTACAGAATCTACCACAACAATACCAACTACCACAACTACAGCACCATCAACCGCAACTTCAGGACCGACTACAACAACTCCAGAATCAACCACCACAACTACAGTACCAACTACCATAACTACAATACCAACAACTGCAACTACGGCACCATTGACCACAACTACAGAATCAACCACAACAGCTACAGGATCAACCACAACAACGACAATACCAACTACCATAACTACAATACCAACAACTGCAACTACGGCACCATCGACCACAACTACAGAATCAACCACAACAGCTACAGGATCAACCACAACAACAACAATACCGACTACCACAACTACAGGATCAACCACGGCAACGACAATACCAACTACCACAACTACAATACCAACAACTGCAACTACGGCACCATCGACCACAACTACAGAATCAACCACAACAGCTACAGGATCAGCCACAACAACGACAATACCGACTACCACAACTCCAGGATCAACCACGGCAACGACAATACCAACTACTACAACTATAGTACCATCAACCACAACTACAGCATCAACCACAATAACGACAACACCAACTACCACAACTACAGCACCATCAACCGCAACTTCAGGACCGACTACAACAACTCCAGAATCAACCACAACAACGACAACACCAACTACCTCAACTACAGCACCATCAACCGCAACTTCAGGACCGACTACAACAACTCCAGAATCAACCACCACAACTACAGTACCAACTACCATAACTACAATACCAACAAATGCAACTACAGCACCATCGACCACAACTACAGAATCAACCACAACAACAACAGCACCAACTACCACAACTACAGCACCATCAACCGCAACTTCAGGACCGACTACAACAACTCCAGAATCAACCACCACAACGACAACACCAACTACCACAACTACAGCACCATCAACCACAACTACAGAATCAACCACAACAACGACAACACCAACAACTGCAACTACGGCATCATCGACCACAACTACAGAATCAACCACAACAACTACAGCACCATCAACCACAACTACAGAATCAACCACAACAACGACAACACCAACTACCACAACTACAGCACCATCAACAACAGCTACAGAATTAACCACAACACCTACAGGATCAACCACAACAACGACAATACCGATGACCACAACTACCGAATCAACCTCAACAACGACAACACCAACTACCACAACTACAGCACCATCAACCACAAGTACAGAATCAACCACAACAGCAACAATACCAACTACCACAGCTACATCACCATCAACCACAACTTCAGGACCGATGACAACAACTGCAGGATCAACCACAACAACGACACCACCAACTACCACAACTACAGCATCATCAACCACAACTACAGAATCAACCACAACAATAACAATGCCATCTACCACAACTGCAGCGCCATCAACCACAACTTCAGGACCGACGACAACAACTCCAGAATCAATCACAACAACTACAGAATCAACCACAACTACAGAATCAACCACAACAACGACAACACCAACTACCACAACTGCAACTACGGCACCATCGACCACAACTACAGAATCAACCACAACAGCTACAGGATCATCCACAACAATGACAATCCCAACTACCACAACTACAGCACCATCAACCACAACTACAGCATCAACAACAACAATACCAGCTACCACAACTACGGCACCATTGACCACAACTACAGAATCAACCACAACAACTGTAGGATCAACCACAACAATGACAACACCAACTACCACAACTACAGCACCATCAACCACAACTACAGAATCAACCACAACAACGACAACACCAACTAGCACAACTACAGGATCAACCACAACAACAACAATACCAACTCCCACAACTACAGTACCATCAATAACAACAGGATTAACCACGATAACTTCAGCACCAACTACTCCACCACGTGGTACCACAAGGGACACAACAGGTAAGTAACTTTAACGTCCAGAGCACAAAAATGGTGTGGTGCCTGTATTGCATTTAATCTCAATCTGATGCATCTATGGTTTTGAAATATAATAAAGGAGCACTCCTGATAGAAGAACACACACACTCTAATGCTCTACCTACCTCCCCTTATCAGACTTCCCATGACAGATTTGACTGGTGTCCCTGCAGTTTCAACAACTTGAAATTTTCACAGAAAAAAACGTCGGTGTCCCACTGGCATTGTCTAGAATTTCTAGTCCCTCACAATGAAAAACAATTGTTGCATTTACCCATTATCTCATTATTTTTGTTTTCCAGGCATGAACAGAATAGTTTGTCCAGATCTGTTGTAGGGGTCATGTGAAACTATTCAAATCACGTTTTCATGTCCAATGTCAGTGATGATGTCCTTGTATTACTGTATTTCTAAAGTTCATAATCAACAACAGCATTTGTATGTTTGCTGAGCCTTAACACTGACACACACAGACAAATTTACGTTCGTTAATTATTGTGTTTTCATCCCTCAGTCCTTGGAGCAGTAGTAAATCTACAGATGAAGCTAAGGTTGTCTGGTGAGGTCAGCAATGGAACCATCGTCGAGCTTGTCAAACAGGTGCATAAAACAAAAATGTAAAATTATTGTTAATTCGCTTCAGTGAATATATTCAATGATAATGCATGCACACAATGCGATAAGTTTGGCTAAGGCAGTGGTTCCCAAATTAGGGTTCCCGCCCCCTAGGGGTGGTTGCAGTGCCATTGCAGGGGGGGACTTAATTTTTGCACAACAAATATTTAGGTTTTTGTTTGTTTTTCTCCCCTTTCTCTGATAGTTTATGAGATTTGTGTTATAGTTTATGAGATTTGTATTAATTACAGTGTGTGAAATAAAGTGCAATGGAGTCTGAAAACAAAATATGGGTATGTGAGGTCAGGTTTTGGGGGGTGGGGGGTGGATGAAAATGAATTTTTTTTTTATTAACCAAAAGGGGGCTCAGCAGAGAAACTTTGGGAACCATTGGGCTAAGTGAATGAGACTGATCTGCTGATGGTAACCTTGTGTTTTCTCCTTATGTAGTTTCTTAGTGAGCAGCTCCTAAATGGCACAGCCCTCACAGTCACCGTCAGAAAAATCCAATCGGTTACAGTTGCCCCATAGATGTGGACAGCACCTGCTACACAGTGAATGCATAAAGACAGCAAGTCAAGTTTGTGTTGTTAGTCTGTAATGTCATTGCAAATGAGAAAACAGACCAAGAAATCTGATCTTTTTAAGATGAGGGTTTTACAGCTAAACGTTACATACGCTCAGCTGGCATTAAGGTTTAAGACACAATTAGTCCATCTGGTTAACTTGAATCTCCAGATATTAGGGTTAATGTGTAAAGCCAGTGAATTATGCACAGTATTTGTCATGTCTGATTCCCTTGCTGTAAGATCAAACATGTTTTTCCACATGCCCACAGATTGTTCTGCACTTTAGATTTCAATATTACCAATCATTCTTTGTACAATGATTTTTTTTAACTAAACTTCACATTGTTCTGGTATGTATTAGAGTCACAATTATTAGTTTGTTTTACTTTCATATAGGTTATATTCTAATTCTTTCACTATTAGTTGAAATGACAGTTAGTTTATGCTTTGTATCCATTTGGAAGATTAATAAAGAAATGTACATGAAGTGCCAGTTGATTCCGTTCTGTATTCTTCCATAAATCTTTTTAAACTTTTATTCAACACCTTAAAACAGAATTATATAAAATTTGTTGATACTTTTAAACATTATTTAAATAAGAACACTGCAAATTTATTGATCGCATATGTAACATTGAATATGTTGATTGAATATATCATGGTGCAAGCGCTAAAATTTAATATACCTATTGTATAAGATGGTAAACATATCTTAATTATAATTACTTTTCAGTTACTATGTACGTTGAGCAATATATCAACAGATATATATACCTACATATATACTATAGCCAAAAGTCCTAACTGTTGTTTTGATCAAAGTCACAGGTATCATCTCCTTTTATGCTTCTGACAAGACATTATTGTTCCCAAGAAACAAAGACAGTGTGTGCACAGCGTTATGACGTTATGACCCTGACTCTGAATGAGTGAAGCTTTAAAAGAAAGAACTGGATGCAGATTTCTCTTGCGTTTGTAAGACTAATACGACAAACTGCCTGCAGACCAGCAGGAGAAATAAGGCTTTTACGAGTTACTGCAGCTCTGACACTGGTCATCACAGAAGTAATGTCCTGTCCTCGACATTCCCCCCTCTTTGGAAATGTGTGAAGCCCAGGGCCTCATGTACAGCTCGGCTCAGCATTGCCAACAGATCCACAGCCCCAGCCACTGCTCTTGGCAGGAAGAGCTCCAGAGCACAGGTAGAAGCATGGGGTAGGCCATCCTGGAATAAGAATTGAAAGTGAAGGAAGTGTAACATGATGATCTATTTTCAATACAACTCCAGTACAAACAGTGCCCTTAAATGACAAAAAAGGTTTAAACTGAGCTTTTTGTTTTGCCAGTTCTCTTCCACTTTCCATGTACATCTGCAGTGTGCGACCACTGCATGTGAGTGAGCTCAATATCAGAGTCTCTCCAGGTGGACGGTTGACAGGGCAAACCCGATAAAAGCCACAAAGCCAAAATGAATTACATTGCCACTGGTTACAGCTGTGCTTTGTTTGTCACATGAAGTAGGCAACCACACATTAGATGCTGCTCTGAGAAATGAGAAATACCAACCTGGGAGTAGAAACGCAGGGAGATCAACCACGGGAACCCAAGAGGAGGCACATGATCAGCTCCTGTGATGAAGGCGAGGACGTCTTCAAAGGAAACATTTGCCTGCCCATCTGATGCATAAGAAGAATGCATTTAATCAAAACCCAATACAATCTCAGACAGCGATTTTATTTTATTTAAAACATTTTTTTAGCTTTTATCCTCCATCATTCCTCCACGCTTACTGCTGATGAAGGTGAGGACTGTTTCCCAGTGTCGAACTGTTGCCTCCTCAGCCGCTCTCAGCTCACAGTCTCGATGGCTGTAGCAGACGTCAAATAGCTGTTTGAACTCTTCCAGGGTCAGAGGCTCCTGCTGTGTGTTTGTCATCACTGGCACAAACGCCTTCCAGTTAGACTGAACCATATCCCACAATCCACCACAGCTGTTCATACCCTCTGTGAACTGGAAGATCATGCTAGCCACCCTAAGAGACAGCAGAAGAACTCAATGATTTATTTTTTCATCTAACCTGTTTATCCTCTTGAGAGTTACACGGGGGAGCTGGAGCAAATTCCAGCTAATACTGGCCTAGGGTCAGGTTACAACCTGGAGAGGTCAACAGTCAATTATACACCCAACATATGAAGACAAGCACCCATTCACACTCTTCTTAACACCTACAGTACATGCAGGCCTGATTTTATGACCTATCAAAGATACATTTTGTTACAAGAGCTTTAAATAGAAAATTATATTCGCTCCCAGAATCATAATATTCTCCTGAGTCAATTCACTTGACCTTTTCAAAAAAGTACTTCACTATCATGGCAACTCAAGCAGCCATTAAAACACAACACGTGAAGATCTTTCAAACATACTATAGATAAAGATAAAATTCCTCACAATCCAAGATATTAACGATTTGTGTGATAGTGTACTTTACCTGTTGTAAATGTAGTGTTTGACCAGGTGAATATAAATGGACGATATTTCATCACAATAGATTTCAGGAATCCCACAGCTCGACACCCAGTCACACAGACTGGGAGACAGCAGCTTCACATCAGTACAACCATACAGCTAGAAGAGAAGCAACATATCCTTTGACGCACGCGCAAAATCAAACCTGCATATTTTTCGTTGAATATTGTTGTTTTGTTGTACATGTTTACAGAAGTGTTAAAAAACAGTTGTTTAAGCCCATATCTTAAGATACTAAGATACATACTTTGATTTAGGTTTAAGTAAGTGTTGGCGTTAGGCATTTAGTTGTGATGGTTAAGGTTAGGAGTCAGGGAATGCCAATAATACAACATGTAACTGTGCGTGTTACCCGTTGCAGTCGGATCTGTACTTCCGGGTCAGCGATGTCTCTCCAGCTGAAGTCTTCCAAAGATGCCTCATGGCCACACATCAGCTGTTAATACATGGTTTCCAAATTCAATAAACTGCAATGCAACAGTACATCCACACACAGTGCATCTCCTTGACAGTAATAAAACTAAATGTTTGTTGTAAACAAAGATGCTGTATGACTAATCAGTGAATACCAAAGGCCTGTTGAGCAAAAGTCAAATCAACCACCCTTGAAAAGTTAAGTAAAAGTTATCTAACTGACACAAATTAGATCTGATCTGAGAAATGTCATTAGTTTTCCGGGTAAATTAGGTTAGAAATTCAGATATATATAACATAAATAAACAATATAAACTAACTTTCTTCATCTCATCCAGTACGATACTTGAGAATCTGTGTTAATTTGTTTTAGTATTGAACTTGTCACTGTCATTCAGACATATAAAGACATCAAATATAAACAACACATATTCAGTTGTGCTATTGCAGTACTGTAAAGTAAACTTCATGGTACGGTAAACAAACACCCTATCATCGAGAACATCTGTGAATATTCAGGACAACACATCTAGACAACCTGGAAGAGTGCAGGATGCAGACAACGAGGTCCAGGTCCTCCCTGAGCCAGAGACCAACCAATCAGAACACCTGCTTCATAATACTTCCTGTCTTCAAGAGCTTTTAGGTCATAGGTCAGAAACACGCGTCCTGGACGACCCTCGAAGACAGAACCTTTCTTCAGCTCAAGTAGAGTCAACCTGTGTGAGAACAGAAAATCCTTTGTCAGAGATGGCTGATCTCCCTATAAATGAAAACAAAATGAGTAATTCCTGTCAGAAGAGAGTTTTAAAAAAACAGTGATAAACTGTACCAATGACATGGAAAACCAGCACATCACGACAGTGCTGCATGTGTTCAAGTCCAGCTGTAATGTATGATTACAGCAGCACTCCATTTGTGCTTCAAGTGAAATATTATATATATCATATAGTCAGAACCTGAAGAACTCTCGAAGAGGCCCCTCATGGCCGTCAGTCTCCTCTCCTGTGAAAGAGATGATGGGTGTCGTCCTGAAACTGAACCCTGGCCTCCTCACCCACTTTAGAGCACAGTGGAGCAGGTCTCGCCTCTTCACCTGGACGTGGGTTTGCATGTCTCGATCCACGTTCTTCTGTCGGAACAGTCTCAAGGCGGTGTCCAGGTCGGATGTGGACTGCACACCAGTGACACACACAGACAGGAATGGTGGTTTCTCCTTCCTCTAACCGTCACACTATTTCATGGACTGTTTTGGTCCAAAGGTTTTTGCATTTGTACATTTTCATCGTACAGACTCATAGTAAATAGTGAAATTGTGTCACCTGCTCTGTCGTCCTGAGGTCATGGGGCTGTCTCTGTACACCCAGCTGATGGTCTATATCTTGGCAGCCCTCTGCGCTGGCCTCAAGACAAAACGTCTTCCTGACAACGCACATATGTATATTTGTGGAATGGTACAATTTGGATATGCTCAATTTTTTTTTATCATTTTCAGAGTTTGCAGGTACCATTAATATTTTCTTACCTGATTACCACAGGATCTGCACTCGTTGATCTTTCGGGTTCTGCCTGTTCAGAGAAAAAAAAGACACAATATACCTTCTACTGCATATGACAGTGTGAAGCCAACATGAATAAAAGGGGTTGAACGTGTAATAGGGTTGCAGAGGATTACAATAGGAACAAAATGTGTGTAATATGAAGGTGAATCATAACATTTGTTATTTCTTGACTGCACAAGGCTAAAAGGTTTATTGTGGACACAAAAGCCTCCAACACAACCAACAACAAATCAATTAAGCTGGAAAGAGAAATACAGAGCAGCAGTGGTTTACCTGGGAGATGTCCTGATGGGTAAATATATACAAAGGACCGTGGCCAGAAATCCTGAGTACCTGCTCTCCTGTCCAGCCTTCTGCAGGTGTGTCTGGGACAAACAGCACCTGGGAGCCCTGCACACACTGGAAACAACACATACCAATACAGTCAGACACAAATACTCTGTTGGTTCAATCAAATTAAGCTCGTCTGCCCTCAGGACACAGGCACATTGCATACTTGTCTTTAGATTTGCTTATGCTGATGTCATCAGTT
Source organism: Trinectes maculatus (assembly GCA_016785345.1). Taxonomy (NCBI): domain Eukaryota; kingdom Metazoa; phylum Chordata; class Actinopteri; order Pleuronectiformes; family Achiridae; genus Trinectes; species Trinectes maculatus. Next base: position 18,268 of record JAFBJQ010004055.1, on the reverse strand, counting down.
CTAGGTGAAATCACAAAGTTTATCCTAAATTGAATCTGATTTTACCTGAAGTCCTAATACTTACACCTGAATAAAAGAACTAAACTATATACAAGTAAAGATTTATATAAAAATTCACCACACACACACACCTGCAGATATATGAAGGAGAACCTTTGCTCTTTTACAAACGCTCTGAAGACCATGGTCAGCCGACTCGCCATCTGACTGGCTGACCAGTTACAGTCTATGGTGATACGAGCAGTCATCCCCATAGCTGCGAGAGCTGCTCGTTCTTTGCCTTGTGGAATGATGTGTCTGTTGGGACAGAAAGAAACGTTTACCTCGTTGATATATTGATTGTTGTTGTTTTTTTTTTACTGGATCATGGGATCTCAAAGATTGAAGAAATGATTAAAATGAGCATGAATGTATGAGGTAATATGTTGTACAGTCAACGTCACAGCATTGTAACATGTATCTGTTGATGTGGGGTGCCTGAATGGGAAGTAGACTTAAGGAGGAAGTTCTGTCTGATAGTGGTGCACTGGAGAAAGGGCATGAGGGCGACAGTAGGGGATAATATCACATTTCTAACCAGTCTGGTGAGTACTTAAGAGATTTGCTATTCCCCTTTTCCTGTATCACATTTACACGTTTACCTCTCCAGCTGTGCCAGGTAGTGTCCTCTGGGTAGACAGACCACATCTTTGACCACTAGACCTGTCCTCTGTGGTATCAGTCGCTTCCATTTGAGTCTACTTATTTTGTGAAGCGATGGCTGCAACACACACACACACACACACACACACACACACACACACACACACACACACAATAAAGTAAATGGAAACAGACTGGCAAATGAAACATTGTGAAGAAGCACATTTATGACCGCATGTCCTCACACACGTTGTCCTTTTCAACCAAATTATTTTTACCGTCTGATGCAAAACCATCCAGGGAAAGGACAGTAATGTCTTGTGATGTAGCTGCATATTTAGCTACATACATTCTATTGTTCCGTATGGAATGAAGGACTATAATCATTGAAATTGCTGGTTAAATAATTAGTCAATTAGAAAATGAATCAAGAACAACAAGAATTTAATGAGCGACATGACACTTTAAAATGTAATGTAACGGAAACTGTTTTATCACATACTGCAACACATACTGATTAAGCAGTGTGGAACTATTGACACAAACAACAGACTGGGCAGCAGATAAGTGTTGACTGATTGAATGTTGATTGACTCGTTCCCTGAGAGACTAATCATGATTGAATCCAGCCTCTCCTCTTTGTGCAATGGCTTTACGCATGAAGCCTCAAAGGTTTGCAATCTGATTTAAGACAAAACAAAACAAACAAACAACTGATAAAATGGTGAAATAATATCACAGCTCAGCATGTCCAGAGATTATCATCAGGGCAGAGATCATCAGACGGGGGCATTTGGACAAGCGCAAAGCAGAGTTTCAACAGCAGATGATGATAATATTTGTAATTTAAATTGTAATGTCATCTAAATTTAATCCAAATGATGAATTAATGACAATAGAACCTCATGCAATGTATTTACTTTACCTCCTCTAGCTTGCTATTGGACACTTTGAGGAGAGGAAACACCTGCAGGAAGCAGAAGAAAGCAGAGAAGAAAAGAGGCAAAGAAATGAGTTTAAAGTGTGTTTTAAAATGCAGATGTTACACACCAACCAGGCTTTTTATGCATCTATAGGTTTAATTCACATACTACTGTTATCACTTACTTCCATTTCTATCTCTATTTCCTCCATGAAACCTGGGACAGGGGTGTAGTGTGCAACGTTTTTGCCAGCAGGGGGCTCTGATTTGGGTTTGGCCTGTGGCCTGGGCTCGGCTGGGACCTCCAGCTCTGGTTCCTCCGTAGAACCCAGGACCAGAGGATGCTCTAAGTTTCTCTGAGATGAGAACCAGGAAGAGGAGGTTGTTGTAGTTTAGATGGTTGCAACACACTGCAAAACAACACCAGTCTGGTACTTTGTACTAAGATGTTGTTGCAATCTGAAATCTTTATGGTGAAAGGGTCAGTTCACATAAACACAGAACGGCATTATTTGCACGTCCATTGTTTTGGCCTTGCAACAGAGGTCTCTTTCTGTGGCTGGTGTCCTTAAAGCAAAGCAAATAACCCGCAGGTCTAAAAACCGCGAAATAAAAGTGATGGAAATGTGTGTGTCAAGGATTTTAATTTTCCTGTGACTTTCGGGTACACTTCAAAAGAGAGCCGCTCCAAAAAAAATCCATCCTCTGGACACTATGCTTTATTTTGGTTATAATAACCAACATTATATCTCACAAGACCTCCCGATGCAGGGTGACACCAGCAGAGCATGTTTATCTGGAGTTTGTGTGCATTAGCCAACAAACACACAATGTGATCGATTGTGTATTCCTCTCATTTAAGTTTCAGTAATATGAAGACACACCTGGTGGGAGCTGTGTTCTTCCTCCTCCTCCTGTGTTGCGATCACCACGCAGGGCTCCTCTGAAGAGAACATCTCCATTTCAATGTTTTCTGTGATGGTGAGCCGTGCTACCTTCTTCTCAACCAGCTTCATCTTTTCAGACACAACTAGAAGACTGTGTCTCCTTTCAGTCGTATGAACTGACCCTGCTGTGTTGTCTACCTCTTGTCAGAACAATCTTCTTTTCACTTCTCCTTAATTGCACTTTTCCTTCACCGAGTCCTCTGTTGTTTGTCCTTGCTTTTAACCAAAGCTTCTATCTACTCTTTTCATTTCTTCCTGCCTTATTTTTGTATCTCCTTGGTCTCAGTCTTCATGTCCCTCACTGTTGTTTTCATGTCTGCTTTCCATTTCTTCTCTGGTCTTTACACTATACAAACAGCACAATGTCCAAATGGTCTTTGTTGATGGTGGCCTTCCAAACTTTTGAACAGCTGAGCTCTCATTACTTCAAGGTGGGAGCTATCAGAGTCTAAATCTCTGATTGGCTCAGAATTCTCCTCTCTGGCTGTGATTGGGTCTGAGGCAGTTCTGGAATGTGATTGGTTTAAAGGTGTGTTTTTTTGTTTTTTGTTTTTTAAAAAAGAAGCTCTGACTGGATCATGGGTATAATTGATATGAATTCAGGTATTCAGTGGAGTCTTTTCTTCAGATGGCTGTTCTGTATAGAGTTTACAGAAAATCAGGATGAAAAGCCAAACAAATGATGCCATCAGTTCCTCTTCACGTATACATTTACTTTCACTAATGTATACGTGAAAGTAAATGTATTCTCCATTGATTACGTTATCATATTCCAATATTTGTCCCCAAAATGGTTCCACAAATACAAAAGATAACATTTTTATAAAGTATAAAAACACAAAAACATTAGGACTTACTTTATATGCACCATATGTTATTTTTTTAGGTTTATTTCAGTGGTTTTAATACATGTGCTAATTTATTTTGTTTGTGGTACTTGTGGTACAAACTAAAATGTTTGACTTTATAAGTGATACAGTACTGAGCTTAATGACAGCGCTGTTTTGCTGGAAAAATGACGTCAAGATCTGACTCACCATGCTGCAAGGTCAAAGTGAACGTTTTTGATCTGCAGGCGAAGTTGCAAAAAAACAAAAAAACAAAAAACACAATCTCACAAAGATCACAATGCACAAAAATGAAATTAAATAGTTAATGAATCCTAATTTCATGGCATACTAATAATAAATCCCTCACCTAATAAATCAAATCATTACAGTACTCATTCAAGATACAAGACACAAAAAGCACATCACATACCCCCCATTTCCCACAGCCAAAGGGGGCGTTAGAGAGCGATTCTTCAACTGCCTATAATAACTGCACCTATTCTTATTGTCCTTTCCGGCCTCTTTCTGCTCATTCAGGAAACATTAAGTTTTTTTATTTGACGGTGGCCAGCAGACAACCTGTAGGTGCATTACCACCAAGTACATTTACACACATTTTACAACACACATACAAGACACCATTATATAACCATACATTATACTACATTACATTTTGCATTACACATCACATTGTGTCCCATTTGTCGCCTCTAATGATCAGCTAGGGACCAGTTCACAGTAAGCATCTCAATGATCAAAGGCAAAAGAATCCAATCAAAGGTTCTATGTCAAATAATGTTGTTACGTAATACGACGTATTGTAGTGATGTAATGCATTTGCATTTAACAGGGGAACAGAAAAAAAGAATAGATTGTCATGAAGAGAAACACCTTTTCTTTCTTCTGCTGTGGTTTAATGGCGCTTTGCCTGTTACATTACAACAATCTTATTTCCAGTCTCACACCCACACACCTATACATTCCACACGCACACCAGGAACAGAAACCTAATTTATTTTAATACAACTGCAGCCGCCCCACAAAAGATGTTTAAAAACATATTTCAGGGGGGACTTCTGTCTATCCTGTACAGCATCGGCAGCAACCCTCTGCAAGTATGGGGTGTACAGGTAAGAAAAAGGCTCCAGCCTCCTCCTAGGTTCCATAGCATGCATGCATGCATGCAAACCAGCAATGTGTGTCTTGTTCTTATTGTTAGTTTGATAATGACTTATTTTCGGTGCTATACGTTGTGCATCCAGACAAAGGTTGGAATGATTAATTTTCAAATATAGCTGTAATATTAGTAAGTTGGGAACCGCAGAAAAAAACATTGAAAAATATTTAATATTAAAATAAATATGAATAAATGTTTCATGCAATTTCTTGCTGTTGCTCTTTAAGACTATGCAACAAGAAATAGGTGACGTCTTCATATAAAACATAAAGATTTGACGTATTTGGGTGACTGCAGGTACAAAATGGCCACGTCAAGAGAGTAACAGATGAGGAGATTCAGTCTTATGTGCTGGAGATTAGAGGGAGAAACGTCAGGTAACGTACTCTTAGCTCTTACTAACGCTTGTTGTCCCGTCTAGTTCCATACGTTCATCCTCTGTAGAACTGATCACCCCTCTCAGTTTCCCCTCTCCCCCTCTTATCCCTACAGCACCGCCTACATAACATGTCCTGAAGACCCTCAGAAGAGACTGGGCATCTGGCTCCCTTTTTTGGTCATGATTATCAAGCCCCTCGATAAGTATTTCACATTTGAAGTCCAGGTGGGTAAAGCACTTGCTCTTCATGGCTTGTCTTTGTCTTTGTTTAAAAAAAAAAAAGGCCAGTCCTTGGATATGCTATGTGCACACAGCAAATCAGGAATCCTGTTTTAATCAAGTTTAATTTGTTCCTCGTTTGTCAGGACTGTTTCTCACTAATGCTGTTTCCACATTTTTGCAACGTTCAGGTGATCGATGATAAAAACATCCGGCGACGCTTCCGTGCCAGTAACTACCAGAGCACAACAAAAGTGAATCCATTCATCTGCACCATGTCCATTCAGCTGGACAAAGGGTGGAACCAGATTCAGTTCAACTTAGCAGAGTTTGCCAAGAAGGCATATGGGACTACTTATAAGGAGACGCTCCGCGTGCAGGTCAGTGTGCAGGCAGATTGGGAACCAGCTGTCTCCAGATGCTATTTCATGCATATACTCTTTAATTACATGAAATGTTTATATAGCACATTGCCCTTCTATTATCTTCAGATCCATGCCAACTGTCGTATTAGAAGAGTGTATTTCTCAGACAGACTGTACACTGCTGAAGAGCTCCCAACAGAGTTTAAACTTCACGTGCCCGTACAGAAAAAGGAAAACAAGGTAAGACATACCACACACATACAGCAATGCAGTCGAGTACACAGTACATGTTGTACGGTAATTATACAGACAATAGATATTAAGATGTTTAACATTCTGTGTGTTGGTTTCTTGCAGAAGTAGAGCCTTCTCCTCTTGGACTGTTGCCTCAAGCCTGATGTGAAGCTAAGGTGTAAGATTTTTTTATCAAGAGATAAAACTTTGTCACTGGGGCTGCAAAATTTCAGGAATATTCAAAACTGGAAGTAAATGGGAAAAACTGGTAAATTTCCCAATCTTGCAGCAGATTGGGACCTGGGACTGTGATCAACTGAAATAACGATGGGCAGCATCTCATAACATCATCAACATCCATTATATGACAGAATATTATTCAGCATTCAGTCAGTGTCGTGCAGAGACTCTGCAGGTCTGCGACCTTCCCACATTCGATTCTCTATTTCACATCCTACCAAGGAGAACAGGCTGCACCAAGATAAACCGGGCAGTGAAGGTAATGGACGCATCAACATAGCCCAGGGTTACTATAAACAACATCCTGTTTTCTGTCTGCATGTGTCACTAACACAGACATCAACAGTCTACTGTTACATGTGAAAACAAGGAAGATACAGACTCATTCCACAAGGGAACGTTCAAATACACAAAAATACTTTGGGGGAAAAAAATGACATTATTGTAAGTTTGAACATTGTGTATCTTACAGAATCATCAAAATCAGACAGAGTCTTTACACAGTGAGTTTCAATGATGTGAGTATTTATTTCATGTTAATGATCATGTTCAATAAAGACTATCACTGCACAGCTCTCCCTCTTTCTTGAGGAAATACACGATTACCAGTAAACGTCACATGGGGGAAGAACAGAAAATCTTTTGGAGCAGTGTAATAAATCTCAGTCTCATTTAATCAATGCACAGGTTGCCCATTCAGTGGGAGGAGAAGCCAAACCCATCTCTTTGAAATGTTGCCGCTCTGAGGCAAAGGGAGGCCAGTGACTGGAAATGAGTGACTCAGCATGGCACTGTGCCAACACGCTGCAGGGACAAAGTGCCAAAGCAGGGCTCGACCTGGAAAAACTGGAAATGGCTGTACACGTACACCATTTTCCAAATATTTTAAATAGCAGCTGAGAAATCATGTCATAATTTTACTTCCTTAAAAACAAAAAAGATGTACATAATAAAACAGAAAGTAGTAATTGTGCAGGTTCCCATGTTCATGACCGAACACAGCTGCATCAGCCTGTTTCCAGCCTGCACCCTCACGCATACGTCTCCATTTTCTGCCATTTTATAGTGTCATACTGTTTGGCTGATGATATAATAATGCTGTCACAATATCATTTAAGAGCAATGTTATAGTTTTTTTAAACTGTTGAGCTAATACTGTCTACTATCAGCTAATCGCAAAATACTCATTAGGATCACAATGAACAAAACTGAAATTTAAAAAGCACTGAACTTGCACTTATTCAATAATTCAAAACAGTGAAACACTGACACATTGAAAATCAAAACATATGTTTGATGATTGTTATGGGCTAGTCACTGTCACGGTGTACAAATAACAGCAGGATTATGTTTCGACTGTTGAATCTTTCCCAATGAAAACTGTCGCGCATACTGATACTAATCCTCTGTTGATAAGTACTGACACACTTGTCTTGTGGCGTCTCATGCCAGCAGGTGTCTCTGGGTGCATGTCAACAGGTGAGGCAGGAAGTATGCTGCTGTGCCGTCGTCAGGCATAAGTTCCAGGAACTGTGCGGGACTCGTCTCTGTAGCAACAACCACCAGCGTCTCTGTTGGTGTAGAAACCAGACACATTAAACACAAGAACTGAAACTATTTTTGCACTTTCCTTTGCAGCTCTCCATTTAACGAATGACTTATTTTGCACATATTGATTGAATTTTTCATCTGATCACATTGTATTAATCAGCTGTGTTTTCAGCCTTCCCCACCACGCCAGGATGTTTCGTTTTGTTTTCTTCACAGCGTTGTTGTCTTAAAATGATCAACATAAATCAACACAGTTGAATTTCTACTATGTGTAATATGTCAACACCTCCAGGATATAACATCGGTGTCATCTATAGTAACCACAGCCCCGATTTCATTTTGTGGCATTAAAAAGTATGAAGGAGCCAAATTGGCACTAAACCAGTAATGGATACAAGATAAGGGCGTCTCCTAAGCTTCAGATGATTTTGACCTTTAAGAGCAGCCAACAGGATGCTGTTGTCTGCTGCAGCTCTCGTCCTGTCACAAAGCTCTGGGAGCAGCTTCTGCCACCACAACACCTGCAACAATCAGACACTGCAGTCAGACAGAGTAACACTTGCTTGTACATTCCAAAGTAAACTACAATCATGATACTGTTCACAATGCTGCATACACACCATGTGTTTATCCTGAAAATGGTGATTGGCATAAGCTATGATGGCCTGAGGACATCTGTCAAGCAACCGTTCAATGCTGGTGTTGTACTGCCCCTTCCTGGTGGAACAGAGGAGATGCAGGCTGAAGCCCCATAAGGTTTCCTCAGACAGACTCTCCAACAGTGGCAGGACAGAGCCGACAGAGAAAGAAGGGCCACACATGAGAGACTGCAGACACAGAGAGACAAGGTGCATAGATGAAAGAGACACTGTTATTAATGTATGTATTGTTTATATTACACGATGGTGTGGTAGCCGAAAGATGAGAGTGTTGGTCTTGAAACCAAGAGAGCTGGGGTTCAAATCCTGCTTACAGTACCACCCTGGGTCCTTGAGTAAGGCCCCCAACCGCAATTACTCCCCAGGCGCCTTGCACTGTATGTACCTTCGTTGTATAGTGTACTGTGTAAGTGTACTGTGACAATGACAAAAAAAAAAAGCTTTCTTCTTCTATTAGTATGAATGTTGAAAAAAAGAGTCTCATCAGTGCATAGGTCCTGCATTACCACTACAGTCTCCTCATCTCTCAGTGAATCACTGAGTTCACACAACAAGCTGAAGGCTGATGCTCTCTATGGTGACTTCATTACTGTCACTTGATTCTAGAAACTTCATGCTAATACGTAGCAAATGGATTCATTGACTTTATTTTGCCATTTTACCTGCAGTTTGTGTAGCGCCTCCTGGTGCTGGCTGCTGGTAGTGTGAGCTGGACAGAGAACAGTGAGCCACGGGTACAGAGCACCATAATGGGAGCAAGAGTTGATCTGAAACATCACACAGACACAGGAGTCAGAGAGGTCAAACTTTACCCTGACTGAAAGTCTATATAAACCAACAACAAAAAATAATCTGGAGATTCATTCCTTCAACAGATATTATGGATCCTGCAGTGGGATTATAATGAATGATAGAAATGAATAAATGAACGTACCAGGTCGTCAGTGCTCTTCAGTGACCTGCGTCTTGGGAATGTCTGAGAAACGCTGCAGTGTGAGTCTGAATTTGTGCATGTCAGTCGATCGATGTAGACAGAAGCAAGTCTGAACAGGAGCTCCTGAATGACAGCTTCCTGTGAAGAGGCCATGAGCGTCGCCTCCCAGAAATCCACCTGTAAGCAGTTCTCACAGCCCAGCTCCTGCACACAAACACACACATGACAACACAGTAGTGTTGTTATTGCTTGTTCTCTTTTTGGTACCTTTCATGTGCAACTGGTTTAAATGCACAAAAAAAATAAGTGGGAGAGGGAAGTAACCATTGCAACAAATCAATGCCATGATTTTTCCATTGACATTCACACACCCTGAATGCGTGATCAGCCTGTTCCAGCTGGACTTTGTTGTTCTCATGAAGAGCCACCATGGCAGCCACCAGCAGTCCTGGCTGGGACTTTGCCAGCTGGCGAGTCAGTGCTGTGGGACGGATGTGTGTGTGGGTGCCTCCACCATGAAGCAGCAGCCTCGGCTCCTCAATGAAACCATACACAAGCAGCATCTGAGAGCACACACACACACACAGAGAGAGAGAGAGAGAGGAGGAAATAACCAGCTGTGTATCTCTAAATTCCAACAAATCATAAATTTAAAGATGCAGCTTTGTGCGGGACCATATTTAATTGTCTCTTTGGAAAAGCAGTGGTACCAAATAAAAAATCTTAATTTAATTCAGCCTTAATTATTCTTTACATCACTGAGAAGTCCACTACAACACCGCTACTGATGAAAAGCTAATATTTTACAATACATTTATATGACTTTTGATGTTTGAAATATAAACATATAATTTAAAGCAAACCTCAGTAACATTTTTACACACAGAAACTCAACTACCGGTATGTTATGAGATTTAGAAATAATCTCTGGTTCACTTACAGGCTCTTAATGTGTCAAGGAAATCTCACAAAAGTAGCCATTAGTGGCTATGTTTATATTTATGTGTACATGAAAGAGAATGTCAAAAAACACTATTTCTGACCCCTGCAACAGGCCTACCTGCACATTTCTGCACTTTTTTTCTGTCCCCACTAACCTCAGCATGTCTGTCCATCAGCTGTGTGTACTGTGGCAGGTCGTCTAACCGCAGCATCATGGTTGCCATGGTGATGGTCAGTGCAACAGACACACCTGCTGTGTCCTCCAGATGTTGTAATATCCGCAACGTTTGGGCAGGACTGATGTTTATCATGGACGGGCTGGCACACACGCTGATCAGCTCTGTGGGATCTGATTGGCTGAAAATGTCTATGACTTCATCAGCTGATTCCTGTGAATGAAATTGAGAGTTGTTTTTTGGTTGTCTTCATTTAGTTTTGTCTTTGATGCAGTATACTTCTATTTACAGTCTTTAACCATGAATCTGAATGAACCTTCCAATAATTACTTTTTATTTCACATGGCATTTTAAGTTTGGGAGCATCTACAGTATATTCAGCTGCCTAACAAAGAATCCTGAGAATGAAACATACAGACCATAACACTTGTTTATCTATCATTTACCTGACAAAGGCACTGCTCTGTTTCCTCAAAGAGGAAATGCTTCAGGTAAAACAGGAAGCCATAGCCATAAGGGTGTGGGCTGCTGGGAAGTGGGCGGTTCCTAACTATGACCTCTGTGACTGACAGACCAGACATCCTGTAGTATGGTAAAGCCAGGTGACAGTCCTTCTGGCTCGCCCTTATAGGAGGGGAGAGAAAGGAAAATCAATTTGAAGTGAAAGCAAATCTTTATATGAGAGAAAATTTTATTAGGGAATAAAACAGCCGATACTAAAATTATTATTTTGTAGTTCATACTGCGTTTTCCTACTCACATGTAAGGAAATAACTTACATGAATGAAAAAAGTTTATTTACCTGCTGAATGAGTCTCCCAGTTGTGCACAGTTCTGTCTGAATGCCTCCTCTACTTGTTGTCTGTCTGTGTGGACAGCTGTCTGTCTCTCAGGCTGTCTGTCTGCACCTTTCTGCACAGACATTGTGGGGTCGCCCTCGGCGCTCTGTTGCAGCTCTGATGTTTGCAGTAGGCAGGAGCGGAGGAGGAGGTGAGCTTCACTGAGGAGGTGTCGGAGGCTTTGGCCCTGTGGGTTGGTCTCTGCATAGTGTCGACTGTATTCAACCTGAAACACAGACACGTTGTACATACAGACACAAACACAATCAACAATCTATTTTGCAGGTGTAATCTTGCCCTAAAATCTTTTCTTGAAACTATTAAAATAATCTGCTTGTAAGTTTCAAAAATATTATCTTATCTTGTCTACACATTTTTGTACAACAGTAAGGGAATGATTGTGTTACCATCTCTTGGTAGAGAGTGAGGGGGGACACTGTGTCGACCACATACAGGTTCCATCCATGTCCTGTTGTACTGGTTTCTTTTGGAGAAGAGATTGTCCACTTCCTGCTCCTGAGAGAAGAAAATAGGGCGCGTTTTAAAAATGAGAAATAAGATGAAGCTTCTCTGTGTAGACACATGAATAACTGAACCGGCCCTGTAAAGCTGCATTAGTAAGTCACCTGTGTAAAATTCACACTAGCTCTTTGTATTTCAGTCCAGACATGATTAGTTTGGGAGCACACAAACACAGGTGTCACACAGGCTAAGGGCAGTTAGGGAGGTTATGGTTGGCGAGGTTCAGGAAGTAAAACAGGAAGTATTGTCGGTTTTAGGCCAAGCTGCAGAGTCACACAGAATCATCAGTGCACTCAAACAGAAAATTCTGTCTGTCGAGACGACTTGGTATTGTGCAATGAAAACAGGTAAAAGATTAAAGTTTGAATTTTTTCGCTGTTGTTTAGTGGGCAGTGCTCCCTTCTCTTGTTTTACCATTCCTGACATTCTGCAGTCACTGGATACCACAGGTCATGTGCAGTGTATTTTCTGGATGATTTTTGAGTTTGTTTACTTCCTGTTAATTAATGGAGGAGTGCAGTGAGGGGTCAGAGTGAGGGTCTTAAATGAGAAACCTCAAAGTGTTTAACTCCTCTTACAAGGAATCTATTATAGGAAAGTTAAAGGTGAAACCTAATCAAAAGATTTGTTCATAATTGCCATCTCTATGTGAGAGTTTTAATGGCTTCCTGGTGTTGCAGCTTGGCTGATAGCGACAACAGAGACTGGGGGTGGGGGTTAGAGGTGGGGGGCTGGGGGGTGAGGTTGTCTTACAGGAAGGGGCGTGACAGAAGGCTCTCCAGAGCCGGCGTGGTTGCGGGATCGATTCCCACCGCCTGGAAAATACCTTTCAGCATGGTCTGATCTTTCAACTCGCTAAAATGCACAACACACACACACACACACACACAGTGATCAGATTTATAAACGCATATATGTCTGAGCACACGCACGTCACTAGTGCTGAGGAGTCCCTTGGTAATGCGTCCTGGCGCGGGGAGTTATCTGAGGATGGATCGGACCAGTACAATATCACAGTCATGTTTGTGTTCATGTATGTGTATGTGTGTGTGACTTACAAGCTCCTGCGCTGTGTGCTGCGTTCAGCCTCCTGTGGCGTCTCTGTGTCAGCGGTGGAGAGCAGGATGACATGGCGGTTGTAGACACACACTGAGCGCAGACCGATGAACAGCTGCATCCTGAGTGCGCACACCTCAAGGCTGCAGGGTGGACATGCCTCCAACCACAGAAACAATTTATTGATTCAACTGCACTTGTGTTATTCACACTCCTTTTAGATCTGGTTGAGGATGAGGATCTTACCTTCATGGTGGTATCGATGTAGGGGTCTTCAATCCTGGCTGCCACTGCTGAACAGCGCACTGTGAAACACTGCAACGCACTCCTATGAGAGAGTAAGCAACAGAGACTGACTCATTGTACAAATTATTAAACACTCACAGTATGATTCAAAAGAGCCAATAGTGATAACAACAGACAAATGAGATCACATGGTAAAAGCTCATGTTTATATCTAATTAGAAATAGAATTAAAACCTAACATTCAGTCAAATTAGATTTCAGGAGTCAGTTTTTGGGGGGGGAATGCTGCCAGTGCAGATTTTCACCTTAAACCCGCAGTCTAGAACTGATTTCATATCAGATCAGACTGATGACGTACTTAGTTATGACATGCAGCAGGTAGTCTGTCAGCACCGCCTCCAGGACCTTCTCTGGATACTGATAGGCTGAGAGCAGCTCGACTCCACCTTTCAGAGTGTACAGGTAGCCGGCGGAGGGGAGGGAGAAGAAGCAGAACACACACGCTGGTTCCGACTGGTTCCCTGTGAAGAGAGTGACACTTACGCACACTCACACAAAACATATACTTTGATAACATGTGCATTATGCATTTCCTGGTGTTGCTACTACACTGCCCAGAAATGAATGAGTCTTTTCTTCTTCCAGTGCCTGCCTGTCCCTGAGATAATGTACTCACTGGTGAAAAGTGGGTGGAGCTGCAGGGAGTGGAGCTGCGTCTCCTCCACACTGCAGCCCTGGAAGAACTCGGGAGTAAAACGCCTGCACCAGGGAAATGAAACAAATTAAATCAACCTCAGACGGAAGAAATGTTCTCACTTTGCATGTGTACACATACACACACACCTGAAAAGAACATATGACAGTGTGTATTGTCCTTTGTCCTCCAGGCCGGTCTTTTCAATGCTGACGGGGATATCACAGTTTCTTGCTTCATCACCAAGCAGCTCCTGCTGCCTCGGGACGAGGAGAAGGTCACTCGGCTCCTCTAGATGATCTGTGACACACAAGAACGATCATTTCATGCGGTCCTAGGAATGCATTCATTCATCCTTGGCTGACTGACCTAACGTTACAGCCACCGGCAGCCAGAGGAAAACACATGAAAATATAACGTAAAACAACTTGTGCCAAACACAAAGAGCTGAAACATAGCTTCCTTTTGATGTGCAGCATTTGTCTTTACAAAAAAAGCACATATGAAGAAAACAAGAATGCTGCATCTCTTATTACCACCTTTACATGTGTCCGATGATTCATCGAGGGTTTGGGATTGAGAAGATTCATCCAGTTTCAGGACCAGCACCTCCAGCTCTGCCTGCACAGCTACATATCCTGCGCACAGCGCCACCTGATGATAATATCAAGTCAACATGGATTATTATATGATTCTGTACATCTGTATAAACTCAACAAAGAACTGACTTAGTCATATGGAAATATTACAAACTGCACACCACTGATAATTGAGTTTACTCAACTACAGAAACGAAAATATCAAAACAGATATGGGTGTTGTTACATAAAGAGACTGAAAACACCTGTCTGGGGGAGATCTTTGAGAGATGTAGGATGACTGCACGTTCAAAGTCCAGGATGGAGACATTGTGGTTTGAACTTGAAGTTTGACCTTTGGGCAGAAAACAAGTACATTAAGAGGAGGAAATTGAAGATGAGTCATCTAAGAGCATCCTATTCAAAAAGAGTTTTTTTGGTCATTGTAGTTTTAATGGGGGTAAAAACTCTGGGTTCTAAAGACAACAGACAAGTTAATTAAAATGAGGGCCCAAAATTTAGTGTTAGTTTTCTTGAGTTACCTTGACTGGAGCTCTGCTGGGTGTTCAACCGGGGGCTCTGGAGGTTCTGCTGACTCTGATGCTGCTGCTGCTGCTGGCAAAACCATAATCTCAACAAAAACTGGTGCATATGCTGTTTCATTGTGTTTTTAAATGAGGATTTACCATCGCAGTGAATTCAGCATAATTACGGATTCTGGAGCAGATGGATTCTTACCAGGTTCTGCTGGTTCTGTCTCCTCAAAGTAAAAAGAACCAGGGTGTTCTCACAGGCAACCAGCAGGTCTCCTGTGACTGAGCAGCAGGCCACGGCAATAGGACGCTCTGACAGAGGGATCTCAATGATCTCCATCTGTACTCCTCCCCGCACGGATGCCCCACGCAGCAGGTGGCCCAACAAACGCACCCCAACACGGGCTCTCTCTTCAGCCTGAATGGAGAGCGAGACATTACTCCATGAAAAACACACGAAAGACCGAGGAGCAGATGGAAAATAATGACGCTTCGCATTAGCACACTGACACACAAACTGTTGATCACAGTGTAAATCATAATTGTGGCATTATCTCACTGTCAGAGCCGTAGAGCTGCCTTTGTACCACATGACTCCCCCTGGGGGGAAAGCTTTTGGCTGAATGTGAGTCCTTGGCTGGAAGTTGTATAATAATCTTCAGTTGAAAGAGTAAATAAAATCAAACAGTGTCTAAATGGTTGGAAATTGGTCACGTTTTGCGCTGGTTAGAATAGAGCACAATTTTGTAGTTTTGATAATTTTCTGTGGCGCAGTCAAAAATATGCAAATCAACCAGAACATTAAAACCAGTTATCTGTTTTCTTTGTTCTAATCCCCTGTTGACGTCACATTTAAATATTAGTACTGCTTTAATAAAGGTCAAAGGTCTTTCTTTCAAAACACTGAAAAAAACCCATAGATATGCTTATGCACCATCAGCTTGTCTGGTCAGCTTGTACCTGGTATCGCCAGTTGGTGTAGGCTCTCAGGTAGGTGGCGCTGTTCTTTTCTTCAATGGTCACCAGGTAGTCTCCTAGATGGGGTGGGATGAGAGAGATGGAAACAAGAAAATCCTGAAGGTTAAAATGCTCTGTCTTTGTTCTCCCTCCATCTCACAGTTCAACCACTATCTCCAACATGTCAAAAACAAAATATATAAGGTGAATATCGGTATGTGTGTAGCTTCTGCTACACACATGGAGGCAGAGGCTGACAGAGAGGTGATGTTGTTACCTATCTTGCTGTGCTGGATGCTCCTCACAGTGCCCATAGTGGCAAAGCGACAGATGAGCGGGCAGCCCTCCTGCTCCAGGTTGTACGCTTCCACCTTTATTCATATTATTATTTAAATCATGTTATTCTAGATAACTGGACACAAGTTACTGTTTCACAAATAAAGTTTAAACAAGAAAAACAGATTTTGCCATAAAATAGTTTGTGGTAACCTTGCATCCTCCACTGGCGACCACGAACAAGGCTCCACCTCCACAGCATAACAATCCAGGCTCCTGCTCCACCTGAGCCACAGAGACAACGCAGACAAGACATTTATCATTTATCAATTAAAACTCCCCCAACAACAAAAACACAGGCAATGTTGTGTTGTGTTAGTAAGGCTCCGCTGACCTGCACGATCTGCTGTGAGGAGAACGGGTGACAGTTGTACACATGCACCATGGCTGCTCTGCGTCTTGCTCAGCTCATTCAGTTCAGTGACGGGTGGAAACCTTCATCGGCAGATCTTCTTTCATTATGATACAGAGACATCCATGAACGTTTCCACCAGAGTTAGTGAGCTTCTCAGAGGTTTCATCCACGAGGAACCTACAAACAAACACAGGTTTCAAAGCTTTGATCAATCAATTCAGTCACTTTCTATAGCTGATTTGATTGTCATGTTATATGTTATCATGATATTTTGACCTCCCATGTGGCTTCATTTATTTATTTACATTTACATGTAATAACAATCTTGAACATAAATACATTTAGACACAAGAAATTACTTTAATCTAATTTAATTCTAAACACCACTGAGGCAGTTATCAACAGGAATATATTTTTGACAACAAATCACTTTAACATACGACCAATCATCACCTCACCAGACTGATCGCAGCATCCTTTGATAAACGTTCCTCAAATATCTCTTGTGTTGTAAATTTATGTTTATCCAGTTCGAGTTTATTAAAGAGACTATGTAAACCAAGCGATCCACGTCACAGCGTTAAGATGCCGGAGAGCAAAACAAAAGGAGAAGCAATAACAACATGCAGCTTCTGTGCTGACATGTTGTATCTGTGACACAGGAGCTGAGGCAGGCTGACCTTCTCTAATCGATATCACATGTCGCAGTCTTGTGATGAGCAGCAGCAGCAGCAGCAGTTTCACGCTAAGTTAGATCAGCATATTTCCTCCTCAGTTTATTTACCTGCTGTTCATAGATGACTACGTCGCAGTCTTTACCAGCAGAAGAGTGGATTATTATTGAAATACCTTCTGTCCGCTCGGTTCCTCAGCCTCTTCCTGTACCACTTTTCACTGCTGCACTTTATTGATTTCACGCTGCAACTGCCGGAAGTCTAAAGCAGCAGCAGAGCGCCCGCCTCCTCTTGATGCTCATTGGCTCCTGTACCAGCATGCAGCGCGTTTGACGTTCCCATTGGCTGTCGAGCTGTCCTAAACAAAAAGGAGGGTCTACCTCCGTTTTTATTTATCTGTTGGACAGTATGCTTTCTGTATTTTCTTTGCTTTTTGTTTGTTTGTTTTATTTTCTGTATTATTGTTAATTCCACAGTTGCGGATGTGTTCAGGTGGAAGTGGACACTGAGGACAGCAGGTTACAGCTGGACACTATGCAACCTGCTTGGTCTCTTTTAAAAGTATCTCACTCAGGAAACCTGAAAATATAATTTCATATAATTTCATATTGGTATACAATAATATTATTAATATTAAATATTAAATATTAAATATTAATTATTATTATTATTATTATTATTATTATTATTATTATTAGTATTATTATTATAATTATTATATTAATAATAATAATAATAATAATAATAATAATAATAATAATAATAATAATAATAATAATAATAATTAATATAATACTTATAATAAATATAATAATGTTATATATTATACTATTATTATTATATAATATAAATATTATATAATATTTCATATAATTTCATTCGATACAGTTTCCAGTTGTATGACACAATCACTTTGTGTCCACACAATGTGCGCATTGTCTCATTGTTCATCATGCACGAGGGGCAATATAAAGAATCTCAACCCATAAGAGAAGGGCTTCTTGATTCCCTGTATTTGACCTCACTGATTGACATCCTGCAGCCTTTGGATATCAGTATCATGAGTGGTCACAGTTAATGTTGTTTTGAATTGCAACTTGGGATCAGCTCCACAGCCTTCATTGTTACAAAATGCAATCCACCTGTGTCAATGGCCACATACCCCGTACCGTTGGAATTAGAGGAACACTTGACATATGCTCCAGAAGGTATGTGTCATGTCTTGTCTCTGTTTTGGTATAATTTCCTGTTTTATTTTGAA
>JAFBJQ010004049.1:60505-72706 GCA_016785345.1 Trinectes maculatus | reverse complement strand
GCTAGCCACATTGTAATCATCTTAAACAGTTTTTCATCCAAACCTCACAGTAGTAATATCAGTGAGGGCTGAAACCCAGACCCTTTAAACAGAGAGCTGATAAATAGTACCACCTGTACAGGGGCTTAATATTCCATATCTAACACTATGCAATATATAAAGCTGGAACCTGCTGTGGTTCCAGAAAATAAAACATGAACATTAAATGAACAAAACTGCAGTGCATGATGGGTATCATAATGCGCACACAATGTCATGGTTCAGTGTTCTGTATATCTGCTGGTTGTGGTTTTTTGGTTTTTGTGTGTTTTGGTTTTGTGTTTTCTTCCTGTCATCCCTGCAGTGTGTGTGGCTGGAGGCGGCGCTGGCTCCTCCCGGTGACAGCTGATGAGGCACACCTGAATGCAATCCAGTGATCAGGCTGACTTTAAATAGAGCGGCATGACTTTAGTTCAGAGACGGATTATTCTGTACCACACAGTATTGTTGCTTGTAGACTATCGCTTCACTCTTGCTCATATTTGTATTCTAGTATTTTGGTCGTGTGTGGTTTTTCCACCACGCTACTGTGGTTATCGCTCTACAGCCAGAGTTTGCCTAGAGTCGCTTTTTGTTGTTGTTACCCTTTTGGACTATTTGATTAAATATTTCATTTGTACTTTTACCTTTGCCTCTGCTTTTCTTGGGATCCGCACTCTGAACTGTAACACACAAACCACACACACCGCTACTCCCTCCATCTACGATTCCCCCAAACAACCAGTCACTATAGGTTGATTCAATATGTCTAACGTTGAAAGTGGGAGGTCGAATTCACACTCCCAAAGTTAGGAGAAAAATATTAATTAATGTTGATTGATTGCATTAATTATTAATGCATTCATGAGGTTGAATTAACAGGCCTACAACATCGTATGCATCTATTGTGTGCGTGTGCGTGAGCGAGGGGGCATGATTCAGTCCTGCCCCTGGGCTCCAAGTGCAGTTGTTCCACCATGGATTAATTCTATAGCTGGCTACGACATGAGGTGAAGCCAACACAAAGCTTTGCAACCCCTCCTGATGTCCCCTCAGCAGCCCCATGTTTCACGTTTTCTTCACATCTCAATTCAAAATATGACTCCATCTTTACAAGTATAAACCTATCCGCTGGATTAAAAGCAAAGGGTGAAGATTAAGGCCATTGGTATTGGAGGTTGAGCTCTTGACGTCCCCTGGTCTGGTATGTCTGTGGCCCTGCTGTGGCGATTGGCAATACATCAAAGTCCTGCTGACTGGACAACAATGCTGGTCAAACTAACAGGAACAGGCAGAACCACCTAACCAGCTGTCCCTGGTGGAGAGCCAAAGAGAAGGATGATGGATGGAGGAAGCCAGAATGAAGAGATTGAGTTAAAAATTGTGGGAGATAAAAGGGAAGGAAAGTGTGGAGGAGGTTGTCAATGTTCAAGTCAAAAGGGCAACAGTTAGTGCTAAAACTAAGAGAGGAACTAAAGAGGATCTAAGAAGGACAGGGATTCAGTGAATTCGATTCTATTTTTCCATTAGCGAGGGTGAAAATTGGACAAAAACATGGTAGAAAATGGTGGAAAAGAGGAGAATGTAGAATGTATGAAAACACTTATGCACAAAATACAACATTAAACAAAACATAAAGTAAGAAGAGGGAGTGGCAAGAAATGACTAGAAATTTAGCATTAAAAATAACAGATATTCATATTAGTGCAGAGTTAGAAACACTGGTAAAGAAGTAGTAGAAGGGGAAAAAAACTACCAACAAGCAAAAGCATCAAATAAGTGGATTAAGGATGTGAAATTATATAAAAGCCACCACGGGAATGGGAAGCAGAAAAGTTTGATAATGCTTTGAATTGAGCATATGGTGTCAATTGATTATACCAAAATGTTATTTTTAATACTATCGAGTTGTACCAATTTTAAATCATACACATATATTTTTGTAAAGAAGATCACTATTAAATGCATAGTTAGACATACTGCAAATATGCATGCACACAGCTCCACACTGTCCTGTAATAAATGATTTAATCTTTTCATAGCATGCAGCACTATGTTAAATATACATACCAGCCTTGCTGGTGTACGTGCCAATTAAAAGCTGTTTTATTGGGTTGCTGTTCACAGCAACAAGTGGGTTTTAGACCAGAGGGAAGGTCAGGAAGTGTAATTGAATCATATTACTTCGTGCACGTGGCTTGTCAAGGCCACTTTTATGATTTGAAGCTAATCCATAAGGATGCGAAACATTGATTTACCCACATATTGATAAGCTACACTAGGATGCAGAGTAGCAAAAACCTCTCAGAGCATGAATATTAAAACAAACCCCCGAAGGGGGGTGGGAATGCAATGACATTATGCCAACTACAGCAGTGTCTTATAAATAAATAAATAATGAAATACACATTTAAAGACAGCGTAAACAACAAGTTAGAAACAACTGTTGATCTCCGTTGACTGTTTCGTCTTATCTTTGTTCACTGAGAGAGATTACATATCAGCCTGCAACAGAGATATACAGTACTATACAGTTTTCTGTATGTTTCTTTTTTCTTTGTAAATGCTTTGGAAATTTCTGCTGCAGTTACTAAAATGTGGTATTAATCTCCAAATGACTGCATGGTCAAAAGAAACCATAGCAGCTCATCCATGGGCTTTTATTGGCCTTTATGATTTACAGTTGCATCTATTGGCCAATCCACTGCTTGGCTTGACTGGTCGTGAAGTCTTCATTGGCTCCTTTGGATTATTTAATAATGTAGAGCAACACATTTTTCACATTTTTAATTCTACTCTCTGGCCGCTGATCATCTAGACATATCGAGTTACGACGGAGAGCCGTTCCTGAGAATGTGTCGTAACCGAATTTCGACGTTAGTCGGAACATACATTCATTGTGCCATTGTGCATACATTGTGCCACTAGATGTCGCTATAACACCACCCTACAATAAGAGCCAGCCGTCCATTTCACATAAGTAAACACAAGGCAGAGTAGCCTAGCTGTGCTGTGGAGGTGCTGGAGGTGCTGGTGAGAGACAGAGAGAGCGCTCACCAACTAGTTTCCGTGTCAAGTCTGTACGTATTTACGGGGCAAACCGCTTAAGCCGAAACAAGGAAGTTCGCGGGAGATGTGTCGGAATCACGAAAACAACGTAAACCTATTTCCATTGATGTATTTCACAGGACTTGAGACTCAAAAACAATGGCTGTTGATTGAAAGCTAAGGCAAATCACAGCCGATCCAAAGTCACACATGTTAGGGTTTGGTTATTGGAGAGTATAGTGCAGTATAGTCTAGATGCCTGCACTAGTTGTTTGTATCTATACACTGGCTCTTATCCCATGTCAGCTGGGATTGTCTCCAGCTGCCCTCATCACCCACTGTATGAGCAACTTTTGTGAATGGTTACACCATTGCTATTTTCTGTGCAGGAAAACCTTTGTTAGCTTTAAAGTTACGATGAAAAATTAAGTTGCCCTTTCCTCTGTAGCTTACCAGAAGCTGATGATGTATTTTCTTTGTTTTCAGTCCATGGCTCTTTCGTATTTATACTGCTTCTTCAAAGCTGTAGAGAATCAGAAACCGAGAGATGCAGCCACCTCCATATTAAAGTGCAAGACTGAGAAATGCTGAAAGTGCTGCCACATCACATGGGTTAGATAACTTAGATACTGATCAGACCATATTTTAAAACGCAATGTGATCAGTCAGTCATGTAGTGTATACCACCATTATACAGGGTATGCAACGAAGAACAAAGTCAATTGTGACGTTAAGAATTATTATTATTTTCATTATTATTGTTGTTGTTCTTATGGTTCAGAATCAGAATCAGAATCAGAGGTACTTTTTTTAATTTCCCACCGGAAATTCAAAGACAAGAAGAACATGTCTAATCCTATTATCCATTTTCAAAATGAATCTAATTTTTATTAAGGCCTATCGGCTGTAGCGCTTTTACCTAGTTGGTTAATCCCAGGTAAATGTAATACTTTTATGTGACACTTGTTAACTTCAGTTAAGTTAAGTTCTATGTTTTGCTCACACACACACACACACACACACACACACACACACACACACACACACACCTGGAGTGTTGACTGGGATGCAAGCCTAGCAGATATGCACTTGCCAAAGAGCTACGCTATATCAAGCCATCATGCCATAAATCTACCCCCCCTCTCTCTGAACGTGTGTGTGTGTATGTGTGCCACTTAGAGTGATGGAATATAAGATAGGCTCATTTCAAACTAAGACCAATGAAGAGAAACCTAAAAGAAGACCTTCATTCAGCCAGTCTCCCTATTTAGATGTCATAATTCATTGGCTGTACACTGCAATCACATTTACTATTAATGGTTTTACAGTAATTGCGTCTGCAAACGGACACAGTGCAGCCATTAAGTCAATGGCCTATAGCTCATAGGGACTGCGTACCGTTCACTGTTGCCAAAACAAAGGCTTAAAGGCAGCACTGCCAATGTGTTTGGAAATATTTGTGTAGCTTGTTTACACTGTTTATTTACACACAAACACACTGTACGCGTGCACACACATACACACACACACTTTTGTTTGTGGTCTGGACTTTGTGTTACCTTTTGGATTTAAAGGGACACTGGGTTTTTTTCCAGAGCTTTTTCTTGGAGGTCTTGTTTAAGTTCATCGTCCATGTCTCATTTTTAATTCCGACATGTGACACCAACTAAAATATTTGTCCCGGCTTCTAACTAAATACACAACAGCCAAGGGTTTTATACTTTTATTCCCCTTTTTACAGTTATACTTTTGTTATAGCCGTAGATTTATAGTTGTATTTCAGCAATATAACTTTACAATTTTAACCTGGTCTAAAGGTTTTCTTCTTCTTCCTGCACTGTCAGTATGAAATAAATTGAAATAAACTCCTACCATGTATGCTATATCCCAACATGAGGGATTTTCTCTAATCAAACATTCACTCCCAGTCAACTGGCTCCACTGCTCCTTGTGTCTGTGGTGCAGTAATTCAAGCAATGAATAAGTTAACATGGCAGCTTGGCTCAGTGGTGTATTGACTGTACCAGTGGTGGTGGTGGTGGGCGTGGGGGGGGTTTTTTAGAGGGGGGGGGGGGGGGGGGGGGGGGGGGGTGGCATGATGGGGTAAATGTGCTGAGGCAGCCTCCAACCTTCACCCACCCCCCTCCTCTTCCTCTCTCTCAGTCTGTCTGCATGCCCTGTCCATCCAGCCCACAAACACACCCATCAATGCCAATGCACTAAGGTGTAAAACATGCATTTGTGTTTATTTTGGGTTTATTTGTGGGACCAACAAGTCGTTTGTTTTGCTGGTAGACACACGTTTGCTTTACACTCAATACACACACACATGCACACTTATCGGTATATAAGTATATATATTATATACTAATGTATTCCCTATACCATTACCCTAAACCTCATTCTAGCCTGAGCTCGAAAATGAAAATGGAACCCTTAAAAAGACCTCACCAGAATGTCCCCATAAGGATGGTTTTTGAACCACCATTAGTTCTTACAACCACAGAGGGACAACTCAGCCAATACACCTCTACACAACAATACACGCCTACACATAAACACAATCCCAAACCACCCATCCCTCCCTCTGCAGTCAGGGGAAACAATGGAGAACGGAACAAGAGAGGCAGCACCTAGTATTAGCTCTCTTCATCTCTGTCAGTTCTCTTCTTTCTTTCCTCACAGGTTACACAAGCTCTCTGAATAGAAAAGCTTCTTGATGCCTCTCTTATCCCCCCCCCCCACACACACACACACACACACACTCCAGCACCATACCTCCAGCCCCTCTCCTCCCCGATGCTCACAGTGCAAAGCAGCTGGCACTGCTGGCTCTTCAGCACAAGCAGCAACAAGCTAAGCTACCCCCTTTTCCGTGTTCCTCCTGCTTCTCCCATCATTCACAGTCGTGCCTTGCAGCCTTCATTCCTCCCTGTTCGGCATTCCTACAACTCCAGCGCAGCCTCTCCCCCGGCATCCCTCCAACAGATCATCTCCCTCCTCCTTTTCCCTCTCTCTCTCTCTCTTTACACTACCCTCTTTCACGCCATCCCACACATCCCGTCTCTCTCCGGGTGAAAGCTTTTGTGCCACTGTGTCGCGTGGTGATCTCCAGCCTTCCCCCACCTCCCCAGCCTCCCCAGCCTCTTAAG
The DNA here is from genome assembly GCA_016785345.1 of Trinectes maculatus. Taxonomy (NCBI): domain Eukaryota; kingdom Metazoa; phylum Chordata; class Actinopteri; order Pleuronectiformes; family Achiridae; genus Trinectes; species Trinectes maculatus. Next base: position 66,488 of record JAFBJQ010004049.1, on the reverse strand, counting down.
TCAGAAAGGCTGTCAAAGAAAGTCTGTCTCACACTTCGCCTCCCACAAATCACAGCTGCTGGACTGAGGCTACCAGAAGAAGTTCTGAGGGAGAGCGAAGGGAGAGAGTGCACTCGGAAAACTCGGATGAGATTCCAGTGCATGTCAGTGAAATTTTGTGCGGAATAGTTTTACAGAAAGGAAAGAAACAATAAGAGTGCAAGAAGAGCTGATCTGGCAGTAAAGGGAGGCAAGTTGGAGAAGAGGCAGTGGAGGACGAGAACGAAAAGAAAAGGGAGGTAGAGGAACAACACCCCTCAGCAATTTCTCTCTTGTTGGCTTTCTCTTCACTCTCTCCTTTTCTCTCCCCCTTCAGCGGAGAGGCAGAGGAAGCGGCGCCGTGACTCCGAGAAGCAAAGTCACACTACAGAGGAGTCTGTCAGGAGGAAGGCGAACTTTCCTGATAGCAGACGGACACGTGAAAGGACTCTAGAACTCCGCTGCAAGACCACAGAGCCGGAGGGGATGAGCTGGCCCAGCTGACGACACCCAGCAGACGACACCAGCAAAGGAAAGTTCTGAGGGAGAGCATTTGACTAAAGGAGAAGATCGGCTCAGAGTCAACATCAAAAGACATCGACAAATTAAAACAGAGAGGAAAAGAAGACTGGCGTCTCTGGTGGTCTTGTAGACCCCCGTCTTCCACTCCCTGGTCTGCCGTCCCCTCTCAGCCGAGATGATGATGTATTTCTGGGTGAGTGCTGAGGCCTTGTGTATGTGTGTGTGTGTGTGTTTTTGGTAATGTGCATATACTGTACATTAAAATAATGCTTGTTCTATAATCTCAGTGATTGATTCCCGGTTGATCAAAAATAGCGTTTGCTGATTAATCCTACGTTTCGGTTTTGAATCGGATATTATTTGAGAGAGTGCATAGTGATGGATTTGTCTGAAGCGCAGCCTGGTTAAGAGAAGGATTCAAGTGACCAGGCAGGAATGTTAAATCATTCACAACCCCTGTAACAATCATCTGGAATTTTCATCCCTATTGGTCTGTTTTGTTGGCGATTGATAAGAGTGGTCATGTGTAAGAGTGGAATGTTTAGAATTGTCGAAGGGTGTCCAGGGTGTCGTGAAGACGTTTTTGTGTTTGGAACACACAACAGGATATGCAGAATGATATTCAGTTCAATGAGGATGAGATTTGAAGCATTTCAGACAGCGTTATTGTCTGAGTGTGTGTGTGTGTGTGGGGGTTCTAAAAGTCAAGGTGTCCATCTCACATGGATGTGATGTGGCTGATGACCACATTGGAACTACAATAAAAACTTCCCGCATTGAACATAATGCTTCAAACAAAACGAAATTACTATTGCGTATCACTATAATTAAAATAGTTTAGAACTAAGATCACTAGGTTGAAACAGATGACATGAATCATAACAGTACCTAGCAATATAAGTGGAAATTAATGTCATTATTGGAAGAAAACAAATTAACACGTTCTTGTTTTCTTGACTAAAAAAACAAACTTTTGTGTTTTGTATTGTGAACATCTTACAGCAGGTTCTTTACATCAATGTGGAACGCTGGAAATCTGTATGGTGATATTGTGGCACCTTTAATGCCCCTACAGAAATTAAAAGTCCAGTTGTATTACGATCCAGACAAAAATCACACTTCATATCTTTTACATTTTTTAATCACACAAAGTACGCAAAGTTTCAGTCTGTGATTTTTAAAGAAATTATTTATTTGGAGAACAAGCTAGTACGTCACATTTGACTGGTGACGCAGATTTATTTTAAAAGTAAATTTGGTCAGCAGCACGTTCACTGCACTGATAGACCTTAGCAGTAAATAAAATGTCACGAGTCTAATCATTCATCTTTCCAATTTCTGAATCTCCAACACATAAAACAAACATGCAAATCAAACAGATGTTAATGAGAGATATGAACAGTGATGAATTGCCTTTTAGAGCAGTAAAGTCAAACTCGATATATAACGATAACATTTAGTAAGTTAATGCTGAACCATTATTTAGTCAGGTTGCTTCTTAGGTGAGACATTCATTACACTAAGTTAATTGCATAGCCTTTTTAAGACTTAAATTATTACATTGCAAAAGTAATAATTAGAGATAATTTTTTTCTAATTAATGACACACTTTAGTTCCTACTTCTTTGTAAACAATATTTCTTAAAACTTAAAATTTGTTTTTTCTGTCTTATTAGCATTCACAGAAATGTTGAATCTGTCACAGAATTCATATTTTGAATTTCATGACTCAAGATAGTTTTTAAACTTCGGGCAAAATGTTTGACTTCACAATTTGCTTACGCACCGCATTTAATTTCTTGACAGGCAAACACACACCAAGTTCTTTGATAAATACTAATGTCAGTATAAAATATGATACACACATACTTTTCAAGTACACAACTATCACTTGTCTGGCTTCAGGCAAGCTAGAGCTATATCCCATTATCTGGGTTAACCATCATGCGGATTAGCAACGCCATCACTCTGTGTGAGCAAGTGTGTTTATGCAGTGCCTGTCATGGGATTTGGGCGTCAAGTGTATACATCAGGCCTTTTGTTGATGTGCAGCATGGAGGTGGAAACACAGCAATACGTCATGTACTGACCTGTACTGTCCTAAAAGAAGTAAGATAGTCAAGTGTGTGTTTCCAAGCTATTAGAGCCAGGTTAATATTGTCCAGCATCAAACCTTAAAACTTCAGCTTGTCACTTTAGCACCAGTTTTCCATTGGGATTTAATGCAACTTATAGGTTAGAGTTGCTTCCCAACTTTCCTGAGTTATATGAGTTTAAATGTAACACTATGCATTATGAGGGGTAGTAACTTCCATCAGGCAGTATAAATAATTGCTATTGCTTAAAAGAAGGAATGTTGGATATTGGCTTTTTTACTGATATCCAATATACTGATATTGTCCATCTATTAATTTCTGATACCGATATCAACTGATACCGATAACAACCGATACCGATATTTGCGGGGTGCCCCCCAAAACACTAAATCATTTAGGTAAACGAAACAAAAGTATCTCAAATACTATACATCACATCTCTCATATTTTGACATTCTGAGTGAGAAGAGTAGAAGTAGAAGTGGCTGGAGAGTTTGACATATAATATGTGCATGTTGCGTAAATGCTGTGTCATCAAAAAAGTAAAAACCGATACCGATTTTTTCCGATATTGCATTTTAATGCCAATATCGGCCGATGATATTGGACATCTCCACATAAAAGATGTCATTTATTTAGCCAGCCATTTCCCTTACCCCTGATCCGTGCACATTCCAGTTGGAATTCCACAAAGGAGACGAGGGAGTAGAGAAATGCAAAAGGACACAGGTGATGTGACGATTCCAAGACAACTATAACTTATTCTCCTTGCTCATGCTTCCATTTTCTGATCCTCCTCTTTGTTTCTCTCATGCATTCGTTTCCTCTTTATCATGTGTCTGCTGTGCATTACAGTAGTTAATGATAAAGTGTCTGTTGCTGGTGGCTGTCTGCTGCTGCTGTATCACAGCCCCAGCTTGTTCCATATCTGCAGTCAGTGCAGCTGACAGTAGCTATTCCTCTGAATAGTAGGTGATACGCTACTTTCTTTCTTTCTCTACCAAAAATATGATGGAAATAAGCAAACAAATGTGTATTGCTAATATATGCTGTCGTGAGTGCGAGATCCAGCTGCAGGTTCAGGGTTGAGTCATTGCTGGAGTGATTGATATGATGTGTTCATGAGCGAGTTGCGCTGCAGTACACACAACTGCGAGGGCGCTGTTGATTTCCGTGATGCTGCTCCGACTACAGCAACCGAGTTAAAGTATTTCTACTTGTCCCCGTGGAGACGCTCAGAGACAACAAAGACCTCTGACGCAGCAACAGGAAACAAAGCGAATAGCCAGAACTAATGAGCAGGTACATCGACGCTGAGATGGGGGTGGGGTGTGTGTGTTTGGGGGGGTCTGGATACAGGAGCTTACCAGATACAGTATAAAGGAAACAGGTGATGAGTGGCATTTTTCTGTTGTGTCAGATTTGCACCCATGGGGCCGTGAGTGTGAATTATTCATGCTGTCCGCGAGAAGGAACGGTCACTTTTCCAAAGAACGAGAGAGCGAGAGAGAGGAAGAGAACAGCAACAGTAAAGTGTAGAGCGGAGATATCCATCTGCTTCCTCCCTCTCGCTCTGCTCTCTCCCTCTCAGTGCATCTGTACGCTAATGAATAATTGAGTGTGCTCAGCAGGGGCTGTGAGTGTGTGTTAGAGGAGAGAGAGAGCGAGAGAGAGAGAGAGAGAGAGAGACCTGCCACAGTGCTTGACAATGAGGACCTGTTTGAGAATATAGATCTCTCCCTTTAAACTCTCCCTCTTCTTCTTGCCGTCTCAGTTTTGATCCTCTCCAGACCTCCACCTCCAGCTCCGACGCCCTGATCTGAGGGCGTTAGAGCTGAAGCCCTGCTCATTCCTCTTCCTGTGCACTTGAGCAGAGCTGTGCTTAGGGTCAAATTTGCACCATGCACCATGTATACTGTGCAACTTTTTGTGTATACAATAATCACAATTCTTACTTTTATTCTTATTTTATTGCCATTTGATTTGTTAATTATAGATTTTTTTTTTTCTTTTTAGAAAACCCCAATATATTATTTAAACAGTTTATGTTTATTGCATTTTTACCCCCCAATATTTAGGAGCTTTATTTAGTGTACTATGGTTGACTCTGGAGGAGTACTACGTACCTCAGAGTACATAGTACTCTGAGGTTGTCACTCTCATTTCTCCCTATATTAGTAGGGATGTTCGATATTGGCTTTTTTACCAATATCCGATACCGATATCAACCGATACCGATATATGCAGGGCCCCCCCAAAAAAAATTTCAAAAACTATACATCACATCTCTCATATGTTGACATTTTGAGTTAGAGAAGAAGTAGCTGAAGAGTTTGATGTATAATATGTGCATGTTGTGGAAGACGTGTGTCATTAAAAGTAAAAACCAATACCGATAATTTCCAATATCGGCCGATAATATCAATATCATCTCTCTATATTAGCCAGATTAATACAGGCTTTCTGTAACCAGTTGAACCATGGCTAGGGTGGCCTTTGACCTGTACTGTTATGGAAGTGTGACACAGCACTGGTTTGTTCAAACCTGATAAGCAACCCCAGTGTTGGAGCAAATGATTACGTGAACCAGTTGTTCTACGTATCATGAACCACCTTACAGTTTTTTAAAAATCCCAATTTTTTTTTTTAATTTTTTTTTTTTTTTTTTTTTTTCTTTTTTTCCCCCCCCCCCCCCCCCCCCCAATATTTAGGAGCTTTTAGTAACTTTATTTAGTGTACTACGGTTGACTCTGGAGGAGTACTATGTACGCTCATTTCTCCATATATTAGTAGGGATGTTCGATATTGGCTTTTTTTTTACCAATATCCGATACCGATATCAACCGATACCGATATGTGCATGGCCCCCCCCCAAAAAAATTTCAAAAACTATACATCACATCTCTCATATTTTGACATTTTGAGTTAGAGAAGAAGTAGCTGAAGAGTTTGATGTATAATATGTGCATGTTGTGGAAGACTTGTGTCATTAAAAGTAAAAACCAATACCGATAATTTCCAATATAAAATTTGAATGCGAATATCGGCCGATAATATCAATATCATCTCTCTATATTAGCCAGATTAATACAGGCTTTCTGTAACCAGTTGAACCATGGCTAGGGTGGCCTTTGACCTGTACTGTTATGGAAGTGTGACACAGCACTGGTTTGTTCAAACCTGATAAGCAACCCCAGTGTTGGAGCAAATGATTACGTGAACCAGTTGTTCTACGTATCATGAACCACCTTACAGTCAAAGAGGATTTTGAGAACTAACTCTCATATGCGGTGGGGGGGGTGCATACAGTGGGTCCAACCTGCAACCATGTGAGGGTCCTGTACTCT